>JAJAGP010001842.1:0-154595 GCA_025084515.1 Ancistrus triradiatus | reverse complement strand
CGGACAGTCTAGAATTGTATTAATGTACCTTCTTCTAGACTCTTCTTCTCCTCAGCTGAAAATAAAGACAATATATAGTTATTATCAGTGGTGGACAATAACAAAGTACAATAACTGTACTTAAGTACCATTTCAAAGGATTTCTACTTCACTTGGATACAGTTTAAACTCGTTGTCTCGCCCACGTCTGTTTCATGGCTATTTTTTACAAAAAAACAGATAAAGTGACATTCATACCTAATGCTGACATAATGTGTTTTACTGAGCAGCCCTCATGATCATACAGTTTATAATGTGCATAAACATGTACGTGCATGTATAGTCTCTATTTGAGAAATAATCTGTGATTGAATATTAATTCTGTGACATACATGAAGTTCACAAAGAATAACAGCAAAGTCATATGATAAGTCTGTTCACTCTGCCGCCATCTTGGAAAGACCACCGGGCAGTTATTTCCCACATTACAATGACCAGACTCCTATGTCGTTGAATGGGAGAAACCTATATATTCGAAACTCAAAGAAAAATTAACATTTAAAATGCATATTTAGCATCGCTGGTATTATCTGACAAAAATGACTTAACGTACAGTACTTGTGTTGTTGGGTTCAAAGCACACAGATCAATAAGACAATTCTGGCTACAAAGCATGCGCACCCTGCCACTACAAAGGGGCCAAGACTTGCTGACCCCCTGTCTGACACATTTACTAATGTGGCTTCTGTACTACAGTCCCACTCATATTTCACCCAGTGACCAGTCTGCTCCTTATATAACGTCTCTGATAACAGCCAGGGGCTGAACATCATCTGGCATTGCAAGATTAAAGTAGGATTAAAGAACCACATACTGGCAATCTGAAACTTGGAAGCTAGGGGGAGAAGAATTTCATTACTGGTAAGACCTTTGTCACATTGTAAGCCTGTCGAAGACAAGAGGTGAGGTTGGTGGCTTTTCGAGATAAAATGCAAGGAAGGAAATCCGTCCTGCCATCACAGGTGGTGAGAGATGAGGTTGGGTGAGATAACGAGGTTAGACTGTATTTCAATGTTATAGTTTATTAAACATTATTAATAGTATCGTCTTGATGCATGCTCAATGATCCAGGTAAGAAAATCCAAGAAGTTGAATCTGTTCATCTGGACATAGATTTTGTTGGAGAAACGTTTCGTCACTCATCTAAGTGACTTCTTCAGTCTCAGCAGTTGGAAAACTTCCCCAATCTTATATACAGCACCTTTGCATAACGACTGGTACCAGCACCATTGCATAACAGTGGGACCGGTGATCAGTTTAATATGCAGATTTACATAGCCATTACCGACAATGGCCACGTGTGCCATTCACACCGGACTGGGGAAGGGCTGCGATGGCTCCGTTGTAAGATGGTGAGAGGTGTACTCTGAGGCCCCCTCCTGTGCATTGTTTCCTTGTTGATGTTCTGTTTCATCTGTTTAGTTAAGCATAGAACATTACCTCAAAAAGAACAAAATGGAAAGCTTACCTGCATTCTGCTTTTCTCTCTGAAGCTCTGAAACAAGCATAACTGGTTTTAGCATTGTGTGCAGACATCTGTACAGTATAAACACTCGCTAGCCAGTTTATCAGCTACTTTATAGGTGCACTTTATAAATATATAATTACTGATTGTTAGTATAAAGATTTTCAGCACAGGAGTGACTATCATGGTTGTGTTATGACAGGCTTTGCAAGTGGCATAAACGTATCAGTTGATACAGCGTAACTGTAATTTCTAAACCCTTCAGTGTCGCTGCTAAAATGAGAATAGCAACAAAAATATCCAGTTACGAGGAGCCCAAGACTTATTAAAATATTTCTGTTTTTCAGTATAACGATATTCTTTTGCTGTAGTCACTCCTGAACACTGGTCACTCCCAGAAAGTGGCACTGAAGCAGGGTTATAGAAGGGTAAAGACACAATGTCTAACATCCCATGACATCCCATAACATCCCCCCCGCTTGGGGTCAGATCTCACAAGTCATACCTCCCAATCATCCCTCTCCAGGTTTCCCAGCAATTGCCAACATGAGCACTGAAGTCCCCCAGCAAAACGATGGAATCAGTGCATGGAATCCTCTCCAGAACTCCACACATGAATTCCAAGAATGTTGAATAGTCTGAACTGCTGTTTGGCCCATATGCACACACAACTGTCAGAGTTTTACTCTCTGCAATCCAAAGATGCACTGAGGTCGTCTCATTTACTGGGACAAACTCTAACTATACAGCTGCCAGCCGGGGACCTGTGAGTATCCCCTCCCTGCCGGCACCTCTCACTATGTGCAGATCCTCCTCAGAAGAAGAAAATACCCTTAATAAAATTCATCTTTTGTTCTTTGGTGTTTTTTCTACAAAGTACAACCATATAGTTATGTGTAGCTGATAAAATGTCCAATTAATGTAGGTGCAACTCAAAGAGTGAGAATGCCATCTAGAAAAAAATATTTTTAGTGAGCTTGTAAAAATATAAATGTAAAAATATGTTCATAATCAAATCAAGATGTACCTTCTGCTATAATCTTCTTCTGATCAGCTGAAAATAAAGACAATATATAGTTATTATCAGTGGACAATAACAAAGTACATTGCCTCAAGTACTGTACTTAAGTATCATTTTAAAGTATTTCTACTTTATTTCAGTTTTTTCTATTATTTGATATGTTTTAATTTCACTCTGCTACATTTATTAAGCGTCTGTCCTTCCTCATCAGTTTTAAGTGGAGAATAAACAGTCTAAACAGCAGATAGGCTGTAGAATATTGTTGACAGAATGATGATGGAGCTACAGTTGGTGTCTGTCAAATTCTTATGTGAAGAAGATGTGCTTACATAGAGCTGCAGCCTCCATTTGCTCTGTGTTGTATTTTGAACAGAGAAGAAATTTAGAAAAATTATTATAATCAGAATGCAAATAAATAAAATAAAATAAATCATTTTAAAACAGTGCTGCACCTCTTTAAACATCCTATCAAATTGGTAAACATTTTTTTAGTAAAACATGCAAAAATGCAAAGAAACAGCAAACAAAATAGATTTTGTTATTTCAAAGAAAACAAAACTACTGATGTTACGGATTAGCAGGATGAAAACAACAACAATAAAACCGAACCAACTGAACTAAATAAAACAAAACTGCTATTATGCAGTAAGTGTTTGTTTTTCAGCACCTGTAGTAGCAGGGAGGCTAAAGTTTGTTTTTATTGTCAATAATGCTTAACATTCACCCAAATTCTTCACCGCTCTTAGCTGTGTCTCATTACTTATAACTCACTCATCAGTTGGTGACCTCGCCTCATGCCTTCTGCTCCTCTCATCCAGTCTACTGTTCTTCACTTGTCTAGTCTACCATTTCTAATGTGTAATTAAGCTCTGTGCATTGCTCTCTGCGTTCATCTCCGCTTGTGTAGAGTAGTGGAGCTCATCAGTGTTATCATTTATTAAACATTACTGCTGTGCATTCTTTTCCTTGTTGAATGTTTTTGTTTCATCTGTTTAGTTAAGGATTCAACATTACCTCAAAAAGAAACAAAAAGCCATGCTTACCTGCCTCCTGCCTCCGCTTCATCATCTGAAGCTCTGAAAAAAACAAACACACAAAAACTGTAAACTCTGTGCAGCAGTCCCTATACAGTATAAACAGGTCAATCAGGCTTAGCCTCAGGCTGCTGGTAAGCCATGCATGCCACCGGGAGCACAGGCTATTCAATGTAGGACTGTAGAGACGAAGTAACATTCATAACCTGATCCTGACATAATGTGTGTTAATGAGCAGCCCTCATTGATCGTACAATCACATTTATAATGTACATCATAAACATGTACGTTCTTGTGCAGTTCCTATTCATTTACGCAAATTTGAGAAATATTCCATAACTGAAGATTGTTTCTGTGATGTACATGAAGTCCAGTCTGTGAAGAATAACAGCACAGTCATAAGATAAGTCTGTTCACTCCGCCGCCATCTTGGTTACACCACCGGGCAGTTATCTCCAGCCCTACAAGACCAGACTCCTATCTCTCTGAATGGGGAGAGACCTATATATCCGACACTAAAAGAGAAATTAACGTTTAAAATGCATATTTAGTATCGCTGGTATAATCTGAGAAAAATTATACAACTTACTTGCATTATTGGGTTCAAATAACACAGATAAATACGATTTTGTAAGATTATTTTGGATACCGCACATGAGCATCCTGCCACTACAAAGGGGCCGGGACTTGCTGCCCCCTCTCTCTTACACATTTACTAATATGCCGATTGGTTCTTTCTAATAACAGGGCGGGGCTTCTGTACTACAGTCCCATTCATATTTCAGTGACCAGCCTCTGACGTGTTTCCACATGCAGTAAGGAAGTCAAGCAGCTTGTTTCTAACAAGACAAGGAGTTCCCTGCACTCAAATGACCTCCGTAGTTGCCAAATCTCATTCCAAATCCATTGTGTTATGACAGGCTTCATCGGTGGCATAAACGTATCAGTTGTCACAGCATAACTGGAATTTTTAAACTCTTCAGTGTTGCTGATGAATTGAGAACAGTTACAAAATATCCAGTTAAGAGGAGCCCATGACTAATTAAAAAATTTATATTTTTCATTATAACACTAATCTAGTCACTGCTGGTCGCTCCTGAGCACTGGTCACTCCCAGAAAGTGACACTGCAGCAGGGTAAGAGAAGGGTTAATATACATTATCTATGGAATATGTAAATGTTTCTAAAAACACACCTACAAAGTGTACCAACAAAGTACAAGAAGGCGGGTCCAATAAAACGCCTGTTCAGTATAAAATCCCCAACAGCGTTACTGTAGCTGATCCCCTCAGGCCAGCTACACAATCACTAGCATACCAGTGTGTTTCTGCTGTGGTGAGAATATGGTGAGAGGTGTACTCTGAGGCCCCCTTCTGTGCATTGTTTCCTTGTTGATGTTCTGTTTCAGCTGTTTAGTTAAGCATACAACATGGAAAGAACAAAATGGAAAGCTTACCTGCATTCTGCTTTTCTCTCTGAAGCTCTGAAACAAACATAACTGGTTTTAGCATTGTGTGCAGACATCTGTACATTATAAACACTCGCTAGCCAGTTTATCAGTTACTTTATATGTGCACTTTATAAATATATAAATACTGATTGTTAGTATAAAGATTTTCAGCACAGGAGTGACTGTCATGGTTGTGTTATGACAGGCTTTGCCAGTGGCATAAACGTATCAGTTGATACAGCGTAACTGTAGTTTCTAAACCCTTCAGTGTCGCTGCTAAAATGAGAATAGCAACAAAAACTATCCAGGAGCTCAAGACTTATTGAAATATTTCTGTTTTTCAGCATAACGATATTCTTTTGCTGTAGTCACTCCTGAACACTGGTTACTCCCAGAAAGTGACACTGAAGCAGGATTATAGAAGGGTAAAGACACAATGTCTAACATCCCATGACATCCCATAACATCCCACCACTTGGGTTGAGATCAGGCAAGCCATTCCTCCCAATCTTCCCTCTCCAGTTTTCCCAGCAATTGCCTGTTAGGGGCCGACCAGGTGACGAGATTCTGGCCGAGGGAAGAATGTGGGAGAGGGAGGACCCAAGTGCAGGAAAATATGAATATGAAAATATCACTCCTGGTGATAACTTTGCCAAGACAGCAAATATATTTATATACCCCTTAGGGTAAAATGTTGAGATGGCGGCACTCCCACCGAGAGAAACACAGACACTCGTAGGAGAGGCTGTGAGCGAGATTCGATCCGCACGTCTCGTGTTCCCGTGGCAATGACGTTACCACTACACCGTGTGGCTGCAAGAGGACGCGTGGATAACAAAAGCTAAGACCGTAAGGGCATACAGAAAGGCCGTTTCAAACGGACTCAAACAAATGTAATATGCACCCAAAAGGGGCTTGAAAGGAGAGGTTTCAAACCCACAAACTATAAACAGACTAACGCCCGTGGCGTGGTAGTCTAAACAAAGCAGGGGAAGACAAAAGTAGGCAGAAAGAGATCGCTGTATAGCGAAGCTCACCGGGAACTGCGCATGCGCAGCAGCGAGGTCTCTGCCTAGAGCGAGTGAACGCCGAATTGAACGCAACAGCGTCCCGCTATACTTCAGGGAAAAGGAATATTAAACAAACGGACCGAGTGATCCACGAACGGCGAGGGATCCCAACGGGAATTATGCGTACAGGGCTTTGGAGAGGGAGAACGGCAGCCTATCTGTGGCGGCGAGCGACTGCTGAGGAGCGCAGGAACAAAACATGGAGGAAGAGAGGTCAGTAGCATTGCTAAGCCTTTCCTACCTAATTCCCTGGCATTAAATCACCTCGAGTCTCCCGATCTCTACTCGGCTGATCCGCTTATCGGACCAGTCGTACCTCTAAGCCCTGGTAATTCACTACTGAAAACTCTCCTTCCAGCACGGAAATTCGCTTTTACGAGGAAACGATGAGCGCACCGACGGGCGGCGTTTAGGAAGCGGTATTTGTAGAGTAGCTCCGGCGGCCATGACGGCGCAGCTGGCGCCGCCCTCCGGGTTTGCGATGCGTGAACCGTAACAGTACCCCCCCCCCCCCCCCCCCCCGCCCCCCCCGAGGACGGTTCCCGACATCCCCAGACCGGTGGCCCTATCCCGCCGGAAGTCACGGATGAGAGACCGGTCCAGGATGTGCCGAGCGGGGACCCAGGAGCGCTTCTCCGGGCCGTACCCCTCCCAGTCGACCAGGTATTGGGTGCTGCCCTGCACCCGGCGGGAGTCGAGGAGCTGGCGGACTGTGTACACCGGACCCCCCTGGACGATGCGGGGTGCAGGCGGCTGACTGGGAGGCGCGAGGGTCCGACACAGAACGGGCCGAAATTGCGACACGTGGAAGGCGGGGTGGATCCTCATAGCCGGGGGAAGCTCAAGCTGGTAGGTGACCGGGTTGATTCGCCGGAGCACCTTGAAGGGCCCCACGAACTTAGGTCCCAACTTGCCGGTGGTGCCCCGGAGGGGGAGGTGCCGGGTGGACAACCACACCTGTTGACTCCGACGGAAAGTGGGGGCAGGCCGACGCCTGCGATCCGCCGTCCACCGCATGTCCTCCGCCGCCCGAAGGAGCAGAGCCCGCGCTTTGGCCCAGGCCCTTTTACAGCGGCGAACAAAGTGCGTGGCGGAAGGGACCCCAGCCTCTCTTTCCTGCTCAGGGAAAAGAACTCGAAGGGCAAGATGCCCAGGGCCGAGTGACACAGAGTGTTGTGGGTGAACTCTGCCCACAGCAATTGCTCAGACCAGGTGGAGGGGTTCCTGGCGGTGAGACACCGGAGCATGGCAGCCAGGTCCTGGTTGACATGCTCCGTCTGGCCGTTGGACTCTGGGTGGAACCCCGAGGACAGGCTGGCCGTGGCCCCCAAAAGGCGGCAGAAGGCCGCCCAGAACCGACTGGCGAATTGGGGGCCTCGGTTCGACACCACGTCGCTGGGTAGGCCATGGACCCGTGCGACATGGCGGAGGATGAGGTCGGCCATTTCCCGTGCTGTGGGGAGCTTGGGCAGAGCCACAAACTTGCATGCTTTCGAGAACCGGTCCACGACGATTAGTATCACGGTGCAGCCCCGGGACAGGGGCAGACCCGTGATAAAGTCGAGGGAGATGTGGGACCAGGGCCGAGAGGGGATAGGAAGTGGTAAGAGGAGGCCGCTGGGCCGCTGCCGGGGGGCCTTACTCCGAGCACAGACCTCACAAGCGGCAACAAAATTCCTAACGTCCGCTGCCATGCCCGGCCACCAGAAGGTCCGCCTGAGGAAGTCACAGGTGCGAGTGCCCCCGGGGTGAGCCGTGAAGGAGGCCTCGTGGCCCCAGCGCATGACGTCCTCCCTGGCGGAAGCGGGGACGAACCTGCGACCCGGAGGGCCGTTACCCGGATCGGGTTCCCTGCGGAGGGCCCTGGTGACGACCCGGTCGACCTCCCAGGTTAGAACCCCTACGAACCGAGCGGGGGGAAGAACGGGTTCGGAGGCAGGGAAGGACTCGGGGGATATCCCACTGTCTGGAGAGGGCGTCGGGCTTGACGTTCTTAGAACCCGGCCGGAAAGACGACACGAAGTCGAACCTGGCAAAGAACAGCGACCAACGCGCCTGTCGGGCGTTAAGGCGCTTGGCCTGCTGTATGTATGCCAGGTTCTTGTGGTCTGTCCAGACCAGGAACGGGTGTTTAGCCCCCTCCAGCCAGTGGCGCCACTCCCCCAGTGCCAACTTAATGGCCAGGAGCTCACGATCTCCGACCGGGTAATTGCGCTCGGCGGGGGTGAGACGCCGAGAGAAATAGGCGCAAGGGCGGAGCTTGTGGGCCGGGGCGGACCATTGGGAGAGAACGGCGCCGACCCCCACATCGGAAGCATCTACTTCCACGATGAATGTCTCTTCGGGGTCGGGAAAACAGAGCACCGGCGGGTTGGTGAGGAGCCGCTTAATCTCCCGGAAGGCCCGTTCCGCTGCTTCCGTCCAGTGGAACGGACCGATTTCCTTGCGAGTGAGGGAGGTCAGCGGGACGGCGATAGTGCCGAAGTCCCTTACGAACCGGCAAAAAAAATTGACAAAGCCCAGGAATCGCTGGACCTGCCGTACTGAGGAGGGGCGAGGCCAGTCCGCCACAGCTCGGGTCTTGGCCGGATCCATACTGAGGCTGCCCCGGGATACCACAAACCCCCCAAAAAACACAGAGGGGACATGGAAGACCGACTTCTCTAGTTTAACAAAGAGGCGGTTCGCAAGAAGCAGGCAAAGGACGCGACGCACGTGCTGGACGTGCTGTGCGATGGATTTACTGAAGATTAAAATATCGTCTAGGTATACATAGACGTACCGGTCGAGGGCCTCTCGCAGGACGTCATTGATGAGACGCTGGAAGATGGCAGGGGCATTCATGAGGCCCAAAGGCATCACCAAATACTCATAGTGCCCCGTCGGTGTGAGAAAGGCCGTCTTCCACTCGCCCCCCGGCCGAATGCGGACAAGGTTGTAGGTGCTCCGAAGGTCCAGCTTGGTAAAAACTTGGGCACCCTGGAGCGCCTCAAACACCGTGCTCATGAGGGGCAGGGGGTATCGATCTTTGATCATCACTGCGTTGAGGCCCCGGTAGTCTATGCACGGACGAAGGGAGCCGTCCTTGTTCTCTACAAAAAAGAAACCCGCCCCTGCAGGCGAAGAGGACGGCCGGATAAACCCCGAGCCGAGGGCTTCAGTTATATAGGAGCGCATGGCCTCCTGTTCGGTCCGGTTGAGGGAGAAAAGCCTCCCACGAGGCGGAGAAGTACCGGGCAGGAGGTTGATAGCGCAGTCGTAAGCGCGATGCGGGGGGAGAATCCGAGCCTCTTCCTTACTGAATACCCTGCCCAGATCCCTGTATTGAACGGGGACCGAGGCAAGGTCCGGCCCCGGTCTTTGCATGGGAGGGGTCGTCGGGGGAATGAGGCAGGCCTCCTGGCAGTTCGGCGACCATGAGCAGACCGACCCTGACTGCCAGTCAATCGAAGGATTGTGGAGGCGCAACCACGGGATTCCTAAAACCAGCAGGTTGTGGGGACTCTGAGTGACCAGGAAGGATAGCCGTTCGATATGGTCACCAATGACCAATTCGAAGGGAGGGGTTTGGTGTGTTACAGGACCAGACCCCAAGGATCGACCATCCAGGGTCCTAAACGACTGGGGGCGCTGGAGGGCTATCAGCCGAGAGTGAAGCTGTCTGGCCAGCCGAGCATCAATAAAGTTGCCGGCGGCCCCAGAGTCCACCAGGGCCCGGACGGTTATGAGAGGCCCCCCAACAGGACCGACGCTGGTCTGCAGGAAGAGCCCAGACCGGGGAGGTACAGACGCTTCTAGGACCGGCCTCCCCGCCCGGTCCTGTCCCTAACAGTGCCAACATGAGCACTGAAGTCCCCCAGCAAAGTACCCCAGTACTTTCCTCAAGTACTATACTTAAGTATTTCTACTTTATTTATTATTATTATTATTATTATTATTATTATTATTATATGTTTTAATTTCACTCTGCTACATTTATTAAGCGTCTGTCCTTCCTCATCAGTTTTAAGTGGAGAATAAACAGTCTAAACAGCAGATAGGCTGTAGAATATTGGTGACAGAATGATGATGGAACTGCAGTTTGTGTGTCTGTCAGCTTCTTTTGTGAAGAAGATGTGCTTACATAGAGCTGCAGCCCCCATTTGCGCTGTGTTGTATTTTGAACAGAGAAGTAATTTAGAAAAATTCTTATTATTATAAGAATGCAAAAAATCCTATTAACTAGGTATTTTCTTTTTTGAGAAAAACATGCAAAAAATGCCAAGAAACAGCAAACATAAAAGCTTTTGTTATTTCAAAGAAAACTAAACTGCTGATGTTACGGATTAGCAGGATGAAAACATCAATGAAACTGAACCAATCACTCCACTGCTAACATGCAGTAAGTGTTTGTTTTTTCAGCACCTGTAACAGCAGGGAGGCTAAAGTTTGTTTTTATTGTCAATACTGCTTAAAATTCACCCAAATCCTTCACTGCTCTCAGCTGTGTCTCATTACTTATAACTCACTCATCAGTTGGTGACCTCGCCTCATGCCTTCTGCTCCTCTCATCCAGTCTACTGTTCTTCACTTGTCTAGTCTACCATTTCTAATGTGTAATTAAGCTCTGTGCATTGCTCTCTGCGTTCATCTCCGCTTGTGTAGAGTAGTGGAGCTCATCAGTGTTATCATTTAATATTACTTCTGTGCATTCTTTCCTTGTTGATGTTCCTGTTTCACCTGTTTAGTTAAGTATTCAACATTTACCTCAAAAAGAAAAAAAAGCCATGCTTACCTGCCTCCTGCTTCACCCTCTGAAGCTCTGAAACAAACACAAAAACTGTAAATTCTGTGCAGTCACCTATACAGTATAAACAGTCAATCAGGCTTAGCCCTCAGTCTGCTGGTAGCCATGCACTGCCACCCGGAGCACAGGCTATTCAAACTGTAGACGAAGTAACATTCATAACCTGATCCTGACATAATGTGTGTTAATGAGCAGCCCTCATGATCGTACAATCACATTTATAATGTACATAAACATGTACGTTCTTGTGCAGTTCCTATTCATTTACGCAAATTTGAGAAATATTCCATAACTGAAGATTGTTTCTGTGATGTACATGGAGTCCAATCTGTGAAGAATAACAGCAAGGTCATAAGATAAGTCTGTTCACTCCGCCGCCATCTTGGTTACACCACCGGGCAGTTATCTCCAGCCCCACAAGACGGGTGGGTCCAATAAAATGCCTGTTCAGTATAAAATCCCCAACAACGTTACTGTAGCTGATCCCCTCAGACCAGCTCCACAATCACTAGCATTCCAGTGTGTTACTGCTGTGGTGAGAATATCCATAATAAAAATAATCTTTGGTCTTTGGTGTTTTGTGTCTGCTAACGGACAATCTAGAATTGTATTAATGTACCTTCTTCTAGACTCTTCTTCTCCTCAGCTGAAAATAAAGTTATAAAATATATAGTTATTATGAGTGGTGAACAATAACAAAGTACAATAACTGTACTTAAGTACCAAGAACTGTACTTTTCTACCATTTCAAAGGATTTCTACTTTACTTGAATACAGTTTAAACTCGTTGTCTCGCCCACGTCTGTTTCATGGCTATTTTTTACAACAAAAAAAAACAGACTAAGAGACATTCATACCTAATGCTGACATAATGTGTTTTACTGAGCAGCCCTCATGATCATACAATTTATAATGTACGTAAATATGTACGTGCATGTACTGTTTATATTCATTTAGAAAATTTGAGAAAATAGTCTGTGACTGAAGATTGTTTCTGTGATGAAGTCCATGAAAAATAACAGCAAATTCATAAGATAAGAAAGATAGAAACCTATATATCCGAAACTCAAAGAAAATTTAACGTTTAAAATGCATGTTAGAATCATTGGTATAATTTGACAAAAATGATGTAACGTACAGTACTTGTGTTGTTGGGTTCAAATAACACAGATAAATAAGATTATTTGCATTTACATTTACAGCATTTAGCAGACGCACTTATCCAGAGCGACTTACAACATACAATCTTGCCATCCAAGCAATTGTGGGTTAAGGGCCTTGCTCAAGGACCCATCAGTGCCAGCTTGGCAGAGGTTGGATTTGAACCCTGGACCTTTTGGTCCATAGTCCAGTACCTTAACCGCTAGACTACCACAGTCCCACAGAAACAAGGGCCGCACTTGCCGAAGCCCGGCCGAAACCAGGCCACTACAAAGGGGCCAAGACTCTCCAACACATTTACTAATGTGGTTTCTGTACTACAGTCCCACTCATATTTCACCCAGTGACCAGTCTACTCCTTATATAATGTCTCTGATAACAAACAGAGGCTGAACATCATCTGGCATTGCAAGATTAAAGTAGGATTAAAGAACCACATACTAGCAATCTGAAACTTGGCAGCTAGGCGGGGAAGAATTTAATTACTGGTAAGATATTTGTCACATTGTAAGCCTGTCGAAGACAAGAGGTGAGGTTTATGGCTTTTTGAGGTAAAATGCATGGAAGGAAATCTGTCCTGCCATCACAGGTGGCGAGAGATGAGGATGGATGAGATAACGAGGTTAGACTGTTCTTCAATGTTATAGTTTATGAAACATTATTAATAGTAACTTCTGTGCATTGTTTCCTTGTTGATGTTCTGTTTCATCTGTTTAGTTAAGCATACAACATTACCTCAAAAAGAACAAAATGGAAAGCTTACCTGCATTCTGCTTTTCTCTCTGAAGCTCTGAAACAAACATAACTGGTTTTAGCATTGTGTGCAGACATCTGTACAGTATAAACACTCGCTAGCCAGTTTATCAGCTACTTTATAGGTGCACTTTATAAATATATAATTACTGATTGTTAGTATAAAGATTTTCAGCACAGGAGTGACTATCATGGTTGTGTTATGACAGGCTTTGCCAGTGGCATAAATGTATCAGTTGATACAGCGTAACTGTAATTTTTAAACCCTTCGATGTTGCTGATAAAAAGAGAATAACAACAGAAAAATCAAGTTAAGAGGAGCCCAAGACTTATTAAAATATTTCTGTTTTTCAATATAACGATATTCTTTTGCTCTAGTCACTCCTGAACACTGGTCATTAACAGAAAGTGACACTGAAGCAGGGTTATAGAAGGGTATCACTACAATGAACATATTTCAATACACAATAACATTTTTGTATAAAATATGTTACATAACTATCACCAGTCAAGTTTGTCTATGCAATATATTTATCAAAAACATTTATGATAGAAAGTTTTATTAAGCCAACTTTCCAGTTTTTTTGTGGTAACAAACAGAGGGATTGCAGTAGCCAGCAGTTTTATATATTATCCTGAAATCCTAATGGACAGTCTAGAGTTTTATTAGACAAAGTACATCCATACAGTAGGTGTAGCTGATAAAATGTACAATTAATGTAGGTGTAGCTCAGTGTGAGAGAGAATGTCATGTAGAAAAAAAAAAATTAATAAGCTAATGTACTAATATGTTTATTGTCAAATCAAGACGTACCTTCTACAATCTTCTTCTGCTCATCTGAAAATAAAGACAATACATAGTTATCATCAGTGTTGGACAATAAGAAAGTACATTTCCTCAAGTACTGTACTTAAGTACTAAAGTATTTCTACTTTATTTATTATTATTATTATTATTATTATTATTATTCTTATTATTATATGTTTTAATTTCACTCTGCTACATTTATTAAGCGTCTGTCCTTCCTCATCAGTTTTAAGTGGAGAATAAACAGTCTAAATAGCAGATAGGCTGTAGAATATTGGTGACAGAATGATGATGGAGCTGCAGTTTGTGTGTCTGTCAGCTTCTTTTGTGTAGAAGATGTGCTTACATAGAGCTGCAGCCCCCACTTGCTCTCTGTTGTATTTTGAACAGAGAAGTTATTTAGAAAAATTATTATTATAATAACTATGCAAAAAATCCTATTAACTAGGTATTTTCTTTTTTTTAGAAAAAATATGCAAAAATACCAAGAAACAGCAAACAGAAAAGCTTTTGTTATTTCAAAGAAAACTAAACTGCTTATGTTACGCATTAGCAGGATGAAAACATCAATTTACATTTACATTTACAGCATTTAGCAGACACCCTTATCCAGAGCGACTTACAATTGACACAGTCTTACAATCCAAGCAATTGTGGGTTAAGGGTCTTGCTCAGGGACCCAACAGTGGTAGCTTGGCAGAGGTGGGATTTGAACCCTGGACCTTCTGATCCATAGTCCAGTACCTTACCCACTAGGCTACCACAGTCCCTAAAACTGAACCAATCACTCCACTGCTAACATGCAGTAAGTGTTTGTTTTTCAGCACCTGTAGTAGCAGGAAGGCTAAAGTTTGGATTTTTGTTGCCAATATTGCCTAACATTCACCCAAATCCTTCACCGCTCTCAGCTGTGTCTCATTACTTATAGCTCACTCATCAGTTGGTGACCTCGCCTCATGCCTTCTGCTCCTCTCATCCAGTCTACTGTTCTTCACTCGTCTAGTCTACCATTTCTAATGTTTAGTTAAGCTCTGTGCATTGCTAGAGTAGTGGAGCTCATCAGTGTTATCATTTATTAAATATTACTTCTGTGCATTCTTTCCTTGTTGATGTTTTTGTTTCATCTGTTTAGTTAAGTATTCAACATTACCAAAAAAAGAAAAATAAGCCATGCTTACCTGCCTCCTGCTTCACCCTCTGAAGCTCTGAAACAAACACAAAAACTGTAAACTCTGTGCAGTCATCTATACAGTATAAACAGTCAATCAGGCGTAGCCCTCAGTCTGCTGGTAGCCATGCACTGCCACCGGGAGCACAGGCTATTCAAATTGTCTGTTACCCGCATCAATCATAAACATAAACGTACTCAAAAAGTCTGTTTAAATAATATCATAAGTGTAAACACAGATAGCTCCCATACAAATAACAACCTTAGATTAAATCTAGGATTACTAAACATTAGGTCACTTACAAGCAAAGCAGTGATTGTAAATTTAATGATTTCCAGTAACTGCTTACATGCACTTTGTAGTATTTTTACCCGTCCTGTTGAGCCAATCGTTGCAAAGTATTGCTGGTAATTCTACTGGACACTGAGCATGCTTAATGTCTGCCTTGCTTCTTTTTTACCCTGTTTTTGGTCACAGCTTTTGTTAGGGATTGTGCCTCTGAATAAATCACTTATGCTGTTTTACATCCATGTGCATCTGCTTACTTCTCTGATCCTTACACCTGTTAACAAATCCTGTTACTCTGCTACAAAGCACTGACTTGACAAAATGCTTAGATCAGAGATGTAGAAAGTGGAAAAAAATGGTGAGAAGAATGGTTTGCATTTCACAGCTCCAGCAGCATTTAGTTTCACTGTAATTACAGCCTATAAACATCATGTTGTCTCTGGCCATTTAAAGACATAACAGGTTAGAAACAATGTAGAAACAAGTGCTTTAATATTTTACTGCACTCATTCCACTTCTTTTCAGCAGAACTACTGTATTGTTTTGGGGTAATAACCCTAATATTCTAAAACTTAGTAATAATTTACAGTAGTTGGGATGATTTGTTATGTAGATATAGGCTAATGCTCTAAGAATTGGATGCTGTGTTCCTGAAAGTGTAGACAATAGGCTACAATGTGTTACGTGGTGCACTAGCGGCCACTGTTTATCCCCAGTGCGGTCTACTACCTTCCCAGCAGTCTGGGGATTCCGCCAAGCTGACAGTAGAGGCCAGTATTGGTTCAGCTTTGGCTCGGGATCCTCAGACCGTGCGATCGTGCCTGTGTCACCTGATTACGGCACGATTGCACACACCTGTCAGTGGCTCTATTTAAGAGCTTTGTTTGGCACTGACAGGCGTCGCACCATCGCCTTCCATCCTACTGATTCCCGTGGCGTCTATATCAGGGTTTTGCTGTGCTTAGGGACGCTACGGTTTTTTGTGTTTAAGAGACTTTCGGGGGTCTTATTCGCGCTGTCGCTGTGTGCTGTGTTAGGGACTTTGGTAGACTGGGCCCGCTTTAGGGGCTCAGCCGGAGTACGAATCTGGAAATTCGGAAGTAATCCAGGGCGTAGATTTAGCGTAGGGTCAGAACCGGCCTGTAATTGCGCTTTTTGCCCGTTCGCGGCTCCGCTTCGACGTTTTGAGGTGCGCTCGCCCCGGCGTTGCGCGCCCCCGCGTGTCCCTCACCTCTACTGCCTCACTTTGGGCTTTGCAGCCTCGGATCCGAGCGGTGGGCTCGTTTCCCGCTTTCGTCCGGGCTCTGGCCGTCTGTTTCATGCTGTGTCACACACACAGGACCGTCAAACACATCGCATTGCTTCAGAAGTTGAAATCGGTCTCTGAAGCCCGCACAGCGCGTCACCGCTCTCACGTTCAGGCTGCGCGGCTGCGTTCCCCTGCAGCCCTGATTCTGTGTAGAGAGCGATTCCTAGAGAGAGCTCGTTCGTCGATTGCATGGTGCTCAAGTTCGTTACATGAGCGCTCTCGGCTTGTTGGCTTCCTACTCTCTCTCCCAGCGCTATCAGGCGCCGTACTGTATTTTCTTTCCCCGATTATTGTATTAGTTACCATTCGTTTCATTAATATTTTGTGCTTTTATTCCCAGGCGCCTCAAGCGCTGATCTCAGCCTTGTTCCATGCAGAGACCCCCTCAACTAATCACATCAGTGCATTTAGACACTTCGCGCTTCGTGCGCTATGCTCTGCTTCACTTTAATAGGCAGATTTCTTTTGTTAACCACGTCAGTGTATTTAAAACACTTCCCGCTTCGTGCGCTGATCGCTGCTCAGCTTTAAGGGCAGGCTTCATTGGTCGAAGCGCGTCAGTGTGTATAATGCGCTGCCGCGCTTTGCACCTTCGGCAGGTGGCTTTACCCCGCCTTTCGCTGCCCCCGTAGGTGCGGTCGTGAGCTTTGTGTGTGCGCGCCTGCTCACAGATTCGGCAGTTTCGCTAACACACACAAAGTCACACTTTATTCTTTATCTGTAGTTTATTTGCATTTCATTAATTATTGTTTCATTTATTTCACTCATTTCAGTTCATTACTACCATCTGGAGCTGACTGCTATTGGGTCCTAATATCCCTTTCTTTTGCTTTCACGATTCGCCATCGTGTTCTCTTGGCGAACCGTAACACAATGACTGAGTAATTGTTTAGTATTCAGTTATTTTTACTGTGATAGTTACTATATTTTTATTTTGTATCAAACAGAAAATACATTTATTTATTTATTTATTTATTTATTTATGAAATGTGCATCCTTGCCTTAGAATAAGGGCAGAGCTGGGGATTCATAGTCAAAGAGTCTTATGGTGATCAGAGACGTTGGGTTGCCGATGTCTGATGTGATCCCTCTCTGCTGTGTTTCCTACCAGTTCTCCTCTTTCTAGCTATGCTGCTATAGCTAATGCTGCCGGGGTCTCATGCTACACTTGGCATCAGTGATTGACATGGCATCAGTGATTGTTAATAGACACTGTGCTCTTAATCAATAACTAATTACATTTTCTGTTTTCTCTCCGAGCTGTGTTCCGGCACTTCCAGCCCCACACATGATGTTCATCTGCTGGAAGCTCTACTCAAGGCTGCTTCCGTCATCAGCTCCACAGCCCCACCCCAATACCCCAGGCCACTTAATGCCGTATGTGCAATACTTCACGTTTTAATTCGAACTAGACCTCATGACTTTAGTTTCCGTTGTCTTTTAGATTTTATCATCTACGGCCGCCCAAGGAGGTTGGGTCCCTTTTTGAGTCCTTGGTCCTCCCAAAGGTTTCTTCGCTATAACACTCAGAGAGTTTTTCCTTGCCACTGTCGCCCTAGGCTTGCTCAATTTGGGATTGGATGTAGTTATTAGGAGATAATCTAAACTTCTAAAGTTGCTTTGAGACAATGCTCCATTGTAAAAAGCACTATATAAATAGATCTGACTTGACTTGACATATGTATTTTGAGTGATGGGTAATTAAAGATTGGTACAATTATTTTTCCATTTTATTATCAACTAGTTACTATTTAATTTAAGGATAAATACAGCATGTTACCAATGATAATACCATATCATTACCCACTTATTACCGATCTGTGAAGTGCTACCAATTTTACTTTAGTATATGACTTTTGTACTTCATCCACCACATAATATCTATTATAGTTTCAAATTAAACAATAAATGGAAAGAAGATTATTAAGAATGGATACAGTGAGTGGTTACTGTTTTGATTCTATTTTCAGAAACTGTAATTTAAGGGTGGACTCAGGCTAGGCAATTCAAACTATGAAACCATAACGACCAAACGTGTCCGAGCGCGGTTCGTTTGGCTAGTGTGAGTGCTCCCAATCGTGCTTCATGAATTCATGAATCGTGCTCGAGTGCGCTTTGAAAGACTTAGGCCACAGCGCGATGGACGATGACGTCGATTGTGTGTCTGTTTCATTACACACACATAGCGCTGAAGGTTAACTGTGGTCTGCGACTGAGGTGACTTGTTTACTTGAGATTTGGGCTGATGAAAGCATAATGACTGTTACGTTTTCAAATGAGCTTTACAAGGTTTTTGTAAGAACGACTTTACTCAAATAAAAAAATATAAAGAGCACCAGAAATTGGTGTATGTCTAAAATGTGACAAATGTTTTATGATTTTATCTGTACAGCTGAAATAATTTCTTATTCATGGTTTTATATATAAAATTGCAATTTGATATGAGAATGTTTTCTTCTGTAATCTTCACTGAGGTATGAAGGTGATTTTTGCTTACTTTGGGAGACAGTGAAAAGTAAGACACTGTGGTGATAAAGGATTTTGAAATAGAATCTGATGAAGCCAAATTTTTAGTCCTTTAGACTACTAGCAGCAGAGAATTATGGAATTGACTACAATTTACGTAGGTGTAATTATAAGCATAATTTAAACACTGTGATCTTACAGCAAGAAATCCAAATATTACCTTTCTTGTGACGATAGTGGAATATCATCAGCACAATGAATCCAACGACAATGATAAACGCTAACACTGAAATGGCGACAGCAACCTTCCAGATACTGAAAACTTTACCTAAAAATGAAATCAAGTACAAAATTATAGTTACAAATTATTTTAAATTTAACAATGCTGTTAATTGACAAGTAACCACAGTAGCATACAGTCACAGAACACTGTATAAAAAATGAATATAATTAAAATAAACTGGTGAGATGTTATCATGGACACTTACTAGTGATAATAATCTCTGTTTTCAGCATGTGATGTTCTTCTTTAATTCTGCAGTAAAACCTGTTGGAATCACCGTGATCATAAACCCTGATGTGGGTTTTCACACTGAATCCCTCAGTGTCATTGTGTATCTGTGTAACTTTAGCAGGTAGAACAGCTCCTTTTTTGTCCGTCCACACAACCACAGGTTTATGGTCCCAGCCTCTAGATTCACAGAGTAGATTGATCCCTCCTGAGATATCAAAACTCTCCATAGTGATCACTGGTTGGGTTCCTGAAGCTGTTAAACAGATTGTTTAAAAATATATATTTAATATTCATTTTCAGCTTTGCAATATGTTCTGTGTTTTCTGTTTTTTTCCTGAATTTCATTCGGGTGATTTCTTGCAGTTCTGTATCAAACACAGAGTGCTGTTTCTGTCTATTTGCGTTTTTTTTTTTTTTTCTTGTGCATTTTCTTTTCTCAAAGCGTATACCTTTGAATTGTTTATCCTGATTCTTCCTTGGTGTAGCTAAACGTTTTTCTTTTAGAATACAACATAAAAAATTTATCCACTAAAACTATGCCATACCTAGTGAAATAATGTACTGAAAAATGTAATTAAAGTTTAATTTGACTAAAAATACTTTGAAAGTAATTACAGACAAACAGTAGATTTATAATTACATTCAATTCATTTTTCAGATGCTCTTATTCAGACAAAGTACCAGTAAAGTAATAATACCTGATGTAGTCTCCATAAAGCTGAAGAGAATCAGCAGAGTCACACGGAGAAACTTCATCCCTGAAAGACAGTTTATTATTTCTACAACAAAATGTTTCACAAGTTACTTGTCATATTTTACATTTGTTATTAAATAAAATTCACTTTTTCAGGCCTATGCCATATGCATTTGGGTATTACTGAAATTAAAATACTCACTCTTCACTGTAGTATTATTTCTTTCGAGATCTCCAGAAGCAGGCAATCAGCCCAACTACTCACACAAAATATGACACAGATCAAGCTTAGAAAGATATACAACAACTTTCAGGTACGTTTGTTATGGAAAACTGTAACTTGGTTTAAGGTAGAAGACCTTACTAGAGTCTCAAGGTGAGTTTGAAAGGAAGACACTCGCACAGAGGGTTCACGATCAAGTCCCACTTTATTCTGGTAACAAGGCACTTATATGCTCTTTCCAACGTCAACAACTCTTTCACAAGGGAGGGTTCACATTCTTACATCATTTATATCTCAGTATGGTTTCTAACTTAAATAATGGCTAAGGATGTGCACACACATCTCAGTTCCTCAGTTTTATTTACTGTTTCATATACCCCCTAATGGCTGTTTTGTTACCTATATTTCCTCATGGAACCAACATTTTGTACAAGTTGTAAAATAAGTATTACAGTAGATATTATCATGCACACTAAAGAACATGTTATACTTTCACATATTCTAAAATCAACATTAATACCTTAATTTATTCATGCTTATAGTGAACTTACAGGTTTGGATATAACATATTCAGAAGATAGATATCGCATTTAGATGCACGTCTCCTCAGAATCCATTGGGATGATAGAACTTATTAATGAGGTATCTAGTGTCTGCGGTCAACAGGTGCCTTTAGGTGAGGTGCTTGGTTGATACTGCACGTTCCTTGATTTTCAGCATGGCAGGGTAGAACAGGAAGAATTCTACACCTCTGGCTCACGGTGTGCTGGCTTGAAAAAAAGCTTGGCACCATTTCACTGTTTAGTTACTATAGTCCGGGGAGAAGCAGATCCTCCTCCTTCCATCAATGACAAGAGGCTCTTTTTAGCAGAATGGACAATGCCTTGACATATAACACAGTACATTGAAAGTCAAAGTTTGATTTTATGTTCGCTTCTGAGCAGGGTTGCTATAAATCTGATGTGCCCACATAGATCACTGAGAGAAGAAAGCCTCTGAGGAGTGTGTTAGAAACTGGAAGCATTGGAGCCTTTAAGGCCTTCTTTTTGGCCAATGATGCGATTGTTGCACATCTGCTGCTATCCTCGATGTCCGCCATTTTAAGCTCCACTGAGTCTTTTCATGAGTAATCCATAGCTGGAGTTGGTCTTGACACCCGATTTCAGCTTGCCACCTCCGAGTTCATGCCTCTGATAATTGTTGTCAGTGTAAATAGTTCAGTTTGAATGGCACTTAACGTCTCTTCCGTATCTTTCTCCATCTGCTGAATGACGTTCACAAGTAGTCACATTGTTTGAGTCAGCAGATTTCCTCATTGTTGGAATTAACATTATTGCCTCATTATCTGAAAAATGTCATGATGTAGTCATGATGAAGCCATAATGTCTTAAAATTGTAAGGATGGAATTACTTCAGTGACAACAAGTTGAACAAATGAGTAAAATTAGTAATTTGTAGAGCTGCACTCAGAGCTAAAAATTTAAGCCGCCATCTTGTCCAGCAGATCACATGACTCTCTCTCAACATGGCTTTTGTAAGTGTATGTATCTGTCCTATTGTAAATACTAATCATGTACTTACAATAGAACAGGTACATACACTTACACTTAATAATGTTAAGGGACACATGGCCTCCCATCTGGGGCTTGCCAAAGTCATTGCAAAACATACAGCCTCCTTTGCGCCAGACAGGTCTCTCAGACAGAGTTGCATGCGCTTGCATTTCAAGTGTCTTTCAGTGTCTTTTGCTGTCTGGGAACCTGCAGATGGAAAACAAGTTTGTTATTATCAACGATTTGAGCAGCTGTTTTTGCCACCGAGTCAGCTGCAGCATTTCCCTTTGCTGTTTGAGTTTAACATTTGGTCCCCACAATGTACTAACAATCATGTAAAATTGAAATCATGTACCACGACAAATGAGTTTCATGAATATATGAAACATTATGAAATGTTATATGAATATACAGTGGGGCAAAAAAGTATTTAGTTAGCCACTGATTGTGCAAGTTCTCCTACTTGAGAGAGGTCTGTAATTTTCATCATAGGTACACTTCAACTATGAGAGACAAAATGAGAAAAAAATCCAGGAAATCACATTGTAGGATTTTTAAAGAACTTAACTGTAAAGGATGGTGGAAAATAAGTACAGGTAGTCCTCGACTTACGACGCAGATCCATTCCTAGGTGGTGTCGTAAACCGATTTTCGGTGTAAGTAGGAACACACGTACATACTTATGTTCTTGAGTGGCTGTTAGAAACTTGAAGTGTCTGTTTGCATTGCTTTTGTACTGTTTTGTATGGTTTGACGTCTGACACCGGGACTTTTATTTTGACGCCCACGGAGGTGAGGGTCGTTGCACTATGGACGGTCCAGTCTAGTAACAGAAGCATGGTCGCTAATTGTGCATGAGTTTACACTACTTTCACCTGTTCTAACCTGTCGTATCTACCGTTCAGAAAGCAATGACTGTAAGTATTACATGATTCTGAGATGTTTATGAAAATTTGATAGTCGGTTATTATCGCTGCAACTCTTTGTTATCCGGTCAGATGCATTTGTGTTGCTGGTATTAAGTTTATAGAATGTATTTTGAGCCTTTTTTCTATGTCTTTTGTATTTGTAATTTCACTCTGATTGTGAGTCATTAAAGGAACAAGCACGTTCATCATCCTGGCTCTTAAAAAGAGTTTGGCTGGCTGTTTAATCTATGTTAACGCTTCGGAAATATAACACGTAGCGGGAGCAGTACATACTGTAAGCACTTATCCTATCCTAACACCTATCCTAACACAGTAATTATCAAAGAACGAGCTGCGTAACCGTGTATTCTTCCGCCGCGCACACCAAACACGAAGTTCGCATTATGACGTTTACCACTTTAGTCGAAACAAGGCTTTATACAGTAAATGGGAGATGTGTCGTAACTACGAAACTTCGTAACTCGAGACCGTTGTAACCTGAGGACTACATGTATTTGGTCAATAACAACAGTTCAACTCAATTCTCAATAAAACATAACCTTTGTTAGCAATGGCAGTGGTCAAACGTCTTCACCAGGTTTGCACACACTGTAGCTGGTATTTTGGCCCATTCCTCCATGCAGATCTCCTCTAGAGCAGTGATGTTTTGGGGCTGTCGCTGGGCAACATGGACTTTCAACTCCCTCCACACATTTTCTATGGGGCTGAGGTCTGGAGACTGGCTAGGCCACTCCAGGACCTTGAGATGCTTTTACTGTGCCACTCCTTCGTTGCCCGAGTGGTGTGTTTGGGATCATAGTCATGCTGGAAGACCCAGCAATGTTCCATCTTCAATGCTCTCACTGATGGAAGGAGGTTTTGGATTAAAATCTCACAATACATGGCCCCGTTCATTCTTCCCTTAACACGGATCAGTCGTGCTGTCCCCTCTGCAGAAAAACAGCCCCAAAGCATGTTTCCACCCCCATACTTCACAGTAGGCATGATCAGCATTCTTCTTCCTCCAAAAACGACGAGTTGAGCTGTTATCAAAAAGTTCTATTTTGGTTTGACCACATGATATTCTCCCAATCCTTTTCTGGATCATCCATATGCTCTCTGGCAAACTTCAGACAGGCCTGGAAATGTATTGGCTTAAGCAGGGGGGCATGCCTGGCACTGCAGGATCTGAGTCCCTCTTGGTGTAGTGTGTTACTGATGGTAGCCTTTGTTACTTTAGTCCCAGCTCTCTGCAGGTCATTCATCAGGTCCCTCCATGTAGTTCTGGGATTTTTGCTCACGGCATGATCATTTTGATGATCATGATCATTTTGACTCCACGGGATGAGATCTTGCGTGGAGCCCTAGATCGAGGGAGATTATCAATGGTCTTGTATGTCTTCCATTTTCTTACAATTGCTCCCACAGTTGATTTATTCACACCAACCTGCTTGCCTATTGTAGATTCACTCTCCCCCCTCCTGGTGCAGGTCCACAATTTTCTTCCTGGTGTCCTTTGACAGCTCTTTGGTCTTGGCCATGGTTGAGTTTGGAGTCTGACTGTTTGAGGCTGTGGACTGTTTGAGGCTGTGTCTTTATACAGATAACGAGGTCAAACAGGTGCTATTAATACAGGTAATGAGTGGAGGACAGAAGAGCTTCTTAAAGAAGTTACAGGTCTGTGAGAGCCAGAAATCTTGTTTTTTGTGGGTTACCAAATACTTATTTTCCACCATGATTTACAATTAAATTCTTTAAACATCCTACAATGTGATTTCCTGGATTTTTTTTTCTCATTTTCTCTCTCATAGTTGAAGTGTACCTATGATGACCTCTCTCATCTTTCTGAGTAGGAGAACCTGCACAATCAGTGGCTGACTAAATACTTTTTTGCCCCACTGTATGGATACATGAAATATTTATTGTGTTATCCTTTGTCTCTGTAACGACCCGGACACTCAAGGTAGAGGAATCAGGTGCAGGTTTATTAGAATACGGTTACCAAACTCGTAGTCACAAAAACAGTCCAAAGTCAAAAACCATGTAATCCAAAACACCAATCGTCAAAGCCAAAGGGACAGGCAAAAATCGTCAAACCGGGAGCAAGCAGTAGGTCAAAACACAGAAAGGCAGAAACTCAACAACCGTAGTTCATTTGCTCAGAACGCCGGGTAAACAAACGAGCACCTCAGCTACCCCAGTAACGATCTCGTGCCCTTATAAAGATGGCCGTCCACCGGAAGCCGAGCGGCCTAGTACTCGGGTGACGGCGCTCTCTGGCGGCGCGGCGAGGAATCCGCCGCTGATGTGACAGAACCCCTCCCCTAATGGGTGGCTCCTGCCGTCCGAAAACCCCTCTTACGGGGACGCCCACACGGCCGAGGAGCGGGACGACTAGGGTGCTGCGAGTGGAACTCGTCGATAAGGGACAGATCCAAAATGTCCCTTGTGGGAACCCAAGACCTCTCCTCAGGGCCATAACCCTCCCAGTCAACCAAATACTCAAGCCCTCCCGCCCTGCGTCTGGAATCGAGCAAGCTGCGAACACTGTAAGCAGAGAGACTGTCCACTTCCAGAGGAGGCGGTTCTGTCATCTCTGGCGGATCCTGAGAGGAAGAAGAGACAGGTTTTAACAGGGACACGTGAAAGGTCGGCGCAATGCGATAGGATGAGGGCAACAACAACCGATATGACACCGGGTTTACCTGCTTTATGATCTTGAACGGACCGATAAACTTAGGACTCAACTTCTTACTGGGAAGATGCAATTTGAGATCACGGGTTAACAACCACACGAACTGTCCCGGGTGAAACACCATGCCCGGGCGCCGGCGCTGGTTGGCCTTAATAGTTTGCGCCCGGATCGCTCGTTGCAAACGAACATGGGTCCCCTCCCAGGTCTGCTCACTGCGCCTGTACCAGTCATCCACTGCCGGAACGTGTGACGGGGACCCTGACCATGGAAATAAGGGAGGCTGGTAACCCAATACACACTGAAAGGGAGTCAGGCCAGTAGAGGAGCTACGCAAGGAGTTCTGTGCATACTCGACCCAGTGCAGGTACCGAGCCCAATCATGTTGGTGCTGAGAGCAATAGGTGCGCAGATACCTACCGATCTCCTGATTGAGACGCTCGGTTTGACCGTTAGACTGTGGGTGGTAGCCCGAGGTCAAGCTCATGCTGATCTCGAGTACCCGGCAGAACTCCTTCCAACCTGCGAGGTAAACTGCGACCTCCGGTCACTGACAAGAATCCTCGGGCAGTCACCGTAATACCTAAAAACTATTGAAACAAACATTCCGGCGGTTTCTGGAGCCGTAGGCAGTTTTCTCTAATGGCACTAAATGACAACCTTTCGAAAACCGATCTATCACCACCAACACGGTGGTCTTACCAGAGGATCGAGGCAGGTCTGTCACAAAATCGATTCCAAGGTGAGACCAGGGACGGTTAGGAATAGGAAGCGGTACCAGTAAGCCAGCCGGCAGTTGCCGTGGAGTTTTGGAGCGGGCACATTCGGTACAGGCCTTAACCACCTCAGCCACGTCTTCCTTTAGTCCCTCCCACCAGAACCTGTTACGTACCAACTCCTCCGTTCTGTGTATGCCTGGGTGGCCAGAACTAGGGTTGCTGTGTATGGTCTCGATGAGCAGCTTACGCTGCTGAAATGGAACGAACTCACGACCCGGAGGGCAGCCCTCAGGTGGTGCCTCCGAAGCTTGTCCCTGCGATACCTGGTCGAGCAACTCCCACTGAACTGGGCCTACCACACATTCCGGTGCCAGGATGGTGATGGGGGAACTCTGTTCTACCTCAGCCTCCCATAATCGCGATAGGGCATCTGCCTTCTTATTTTGGGAACCTGCGCGATAGGAAACAGAAAAGTCAAAGCGCCCAAAAAACAACGCCCATCTAGCCTGCCTGGGGTTGAGTCTTTTAGCCGACCGAATGTACTCAAGGTTTTTATGGTCGGTCAGAACGAGGAAGGGGAACTTGGCGCCCTCAAGCCAGTGCCGCCATTCCTCAAAGGCCAACTTCATGGCTAACAGCTCCCGGTTTCCCACATCGTAGTTCCTTTCAGCCAAACTCAGCTTGCGGGAAAAAAAAGGCACAAGGGTGTAATTTAGCGGGAGTACCGACTCTTTGGGATAGCACCACCACCGCCCCCACCCGAAGACGCGTCAACCTCAAAAGTAAATGGCAACTCCGGATTCGGGTGTATTAGAACCGGGGCCGTGGTGAACCTACTTTTCAACTTGTCGAAGGCGGCCTCCGCCTCAGGCGTCCATAGCAGCCTCTTACTCCTTCCCTTTAACAGGGACGTTAGGGGAGCGGCTACACTACTGAACTCCCGAATGAACCGTCGGTAGAAGTTGGCAAACCCTAGGAACTTCTGAAGCTCCTTAATTCTGCAGGGTCTAGGCCAGGACACCACGGCCTCTATTTTATCCCTGTCAATATGCACCCCCTGCTGGTCAATAGCATACCCCAAAAACTTAATGGAGGACACATGAAATTCACATTTTTCTGCCTTAACATACAGTCTGTGCTTAAGCAGTCGTTTCAAAATCAAGCGAACGTGTTCGACATGTTGTGTGAGATTGGGAGAATATACCAAAATATCGTCTATGTAGACAATCACCCACCGATCAAGCATGTCCCGCAATACCTCGTTAATGAAGGACTGGAACACTGAAGGTGCATTGGCAAGACCGTAAGGCATAACCTGATACTCGTAATGTCCACGAGTGGTGAGGAACGCTGTCTTCCACTCGTCCCCCTCACGAATTCGGATCAGGTTGTAGGCACTGCGCAAGTCCAATTTGGTGAAGATGGTGGCTCCCCTTAGTTGTTCCAGCGCAGCGGGGACTAGGGGAAGAGGGTACTTGTATTTAACAGTCATAGCATTCAAACCACGGTAATCAATACAAGGTCGTAAACCTCCGTCCTTCTTCTTTATGAAGAAGAAGCTGGCAGCAGCAGGAGATGTCGACAGACGGATGTATCCGAGTTTTAGTGCCTCCTCCACGTAGGCCTCCAAGGCTTCAGACTCTACTCTGGAAAGAGGATAGATCCGATTACGTGGAGGTGTAGTACCTGGAAGTAGGTCTATGCCGCAATCTCCGGTGTGATGAGGGGGGAGTTCACTGGCCTTCTGCTTAGAGAACACCTCGGCTAAATCCGCGTAGCAGTGTGGAACCTCCTTAACTTCCGTTGGTTCCGGACTCTCTACGAGGGTAGCTCTAATAGGCAGAGTGAGACATGACTCGAAACATGCAGTACCCCACCGAGTGATTTCCCCCAGTTGCCAGTCAATACTGGGTTGGTGCTTCACCAACCAAGGAAATCCCAAAATAATATCATGACGGGGCGTGGTTAATCACATAAAATGATATCAAGTTCCTCATGTAGCATGCCAGTGCACAGAGTCATCTCGGGTTTTTTTTGTTGGTTACCGTCTTCTTCCCCAAGAGACGTCCGTCCACTGCCCTCAGGTTAAGGGGAGAGTTAAGTCACCTGTACAGGGATGTTTTACTTCTCCACTATCTGCTGGTTGATGAAGTTCCCCAGCGGCACCAGAGTCTATAAGGCTGAGATGAACACCGAACCAGCACCCAACGCAACTGAACACTTACGTGCCCCAACCGTTATTGTTTCACCTCAGGAAGTGCTGTATATCCTCAACCTCAACGGACCCTACAATACAACTAGGCGAGGACAGGAAGCACGCGGTGAACCTGCTTTCGGCCGCAGTACAACAGACACAATCGCTGCTGTGCCTCCTGCGTCCTCCCGTGGTGTTAGATGAGTTCTACACCACCTCCATAGCTCATATTCCCGAATCCTGGTCCCAACTCCCCGAAGGTCCATGTTCACCAAGCCGCCCTGGGCGACTTTTCCCCAGATCAAGTTGTCGAGTTCAATGGTGTGGCGTTGTAGGCAATCGAGTCCTAGGGATGCCCCTTTAAACCACCATCTCAGTCCGTACTCCGATCTAAAGCCTTGTTGGAACATCGCCAGAAAGCGGGTTCATTCCACCATCATTCTGCGGCCACTTGTGCGAAACTCCAGAGCGTATTTCAGCAGCCCTGCGTCGACCCTGCCTCATCGTCTTAAGCACAGACCCACATCCCTTCCTGCCATGGGGTGGGCCGAATACTCCTTGAACAGGGTGTAAAATTGCTGTCGGACTGCAATACTTCACTGCCCTGAGTCCATAGCGCCGTAGCCCACTGTTTAGAATTGCCCGTTAACAAAGACATCACAAAATGTATCTTGTCTGTCTCCGCGTGAAACATGTCGGGATGGTGGTCTATGTATAGGCTACACTGCATAAGAAACTCCTTACACGTGTCTAGTGAGCCATCGTACCTCTCTGGGAGTGCTACTGGGAGCGAAGTGGATGCCTCTCGGGGTGAAGCTGAAGCGGGAGGTGGAGCGTGGGCCGCCTGGACTGGAAGCGGAGGAGCAGCGCGAAGGAGAATCTCATGCAAGAGCTTGGGGATCTCTTCCAGTTTCTCCTCCTGACGGGAGACGCGGTCCACCAAACCTGCTGATTCCATAACAGGTGAGGTCTTCTGTAACGACCCAGACACTCAAGGCAGAGGAATCAGGTGCAGGTTTATTAGAATACGGTTACCAAACTCGTAGTCACAAAAACAGTCCAAAGTCAAAAACCATGTAATCCAAAACACCAATCGTCAAAGCCGAAGGGACAGGCAAAAATCGTCAAACCGGGAGCAAGCAGTAGGTCAAAACACAGAAAGGCAGAAACTCAAACAAACCGTAGTTCAATCGCTCAGAAACGCCGGGTAAACAACGAGACCTCGCAACCCCAGTACGAATCTCGTGCCCTTATAAAGATGGCCGTCCACCGGAAGCCGAGCGGCCTAGTACTCGGGTGACGGCGCTCTCTGGCGGCGCGGCGAAGAATCCGCCGCTGATGTGACAGTCACCTCACAGGCTTTTGTTAAAGCTACTAATTCAGCAGCATATGACTAATAATTTGTCAGTAGTTTCCAACAACATATGGTTTCATTTGCAGTAATTACTGCAAACACCACTCGGTCTTGGCCTAGCTCATCCTTCAATGCCAAACCGTCTACATAAAGTTCCAAATCAGAATTTGCAGTGGCACTTTTGTTAAATCAGGTCTACATGAACACACAGCATGTACTGTTGCTGCTGCTCATGAGGATCACCATCCTATGGAGTAGTAAATCTGCTGGACTGAGGACAGTACAATGCTACACATAAATAATTAGTAGCTCTAAGAAGAGGAACATGATATCACAGCCATCCTGCTGCTGAAAATAAAATGTCTTTTGTTCCTACAGTTTAACATGTACAATGTCAGGTCCACATGTCCCACTATGTCTCTAGATGCCAACACTGCCTTTTCAGCTGCTGCAACAGCCCCTTCACATTTATGTATATCCCATTTGGAAGAGAAATAAGGAAATGGCCTAAATTTATCTTCATGTGTTTGAAGCAATGCCGAGGTTATGTACTCATTTTTCTCGTCCACAGTCTCTGTGAAAGGGTGAGTTGGGTCCGGCAGATCTAATGTTACTGTTTGAATCATTTCCAGTTTTAAGTCTTGAAATGCTGTCCATCCAGTCAAATGTGACATTAGCTGTCAGTACCCTTCCATGTATTAAGTTTGTTAGAGGTGCCTCTCTGTTTGCATAATTTGGAATCCATTCCTCTTATTCAGCCAGGCTGTGTATCTTTTTAACCAGAAATATTACAGTGTGCACTGGAGAGTCCAGATGTGTTACAATAATACCTGCTGCTCAAGGAAATTTAAACATTGGCATTATGCCATTGATGGCTTCCTTATTTAAAGGATACAGTGCCTTTTTTGGTTGATGAACAGATTTGGGGGTCACAATTACCGGTGCTGCTGTTTTCATAAATCCTACATCATATTTGTTTTGTGTCCATGATGATGCAGGCACATCTTTCAGGGCTGATGACATAGCTGAAATTTGGACTGCCTGCAAAGATATTGAGCACAGCATTAATTCAGGCAGGCCATACATCAAGCACAGGTGCTATAGTAAAAAATTCCATTCAGCTCATGGCTCAGCTGAATGCTCTGCATCACAATTGGCTAATTCAGCAGGGCCCCTATTTAAGATGTTTTAGACTGCATATCTTTGCCACTTCTACACAAGCACTTTGCAACCTATTTCCACCCCAACTCATCCTTTATGTCTTATCTGACTTAATCAATGCAACCTCCCTCTCTGCCAGTATAGACATATGAGGCTGAGAGTTTCCTGCATTGGGCCCCAGACCCATTGTTCATCATATTCTACATCCAACCCCATGGTGGTGTGTGCAACACAGTGCAATTCATTCACCTTCATTTCATCTGCTTCCACCTGAAGAAACTTGCTTTTAACTTGTCTCAGTGTGCCTTCAGAAACTCCTACTGTACTTGGTGTCCACGCATACACATATGTCAATCTCCCTAATTACTATTTCACCATTTGATAATCCTTTTCACTTTCTTTTTCTGCCTTAATTCCTTCATGTGTAGTCTAAACGTTCAAGAAGTTCTACAATAGCTTATCCTGCAGCTCCTATTGGTGTTATATTTTTCCAGATAAATGAGGGTTTTTTCATAAATCTGTAGTTACTGTACATGGCTTTTGTAAGTGTATGCGACTGTCCAATTGTAGTAGTACGCCTTTGTTTGTACCTCCACTACCTGTATATTTTAACCTATAACCATATAAACCAGTTCACATTCACTCTTTCAGTCGTTGTTTCAGCTGGCTGATCTTCCATGTTGTTCCTAATACTGTCTATCAATGCATTTTTGGCTTCCATCAAACAAAAGTATCAGGTCCATCATACCATCTTCTTAAGTGTTACAGCTTTAACCTACACAGCATCATAACAGTATATTACTATATTTCCATATATTTAAAAAATGTTTAATGCGAATAAGAGTTTATGCTTTTATGTATTGTGTGCAGTATTTTTTTGTGAAAATACCTAATATATTTACATTTCAGTAACATAAAAAGACTATGACTATGATAATGTCCGGTCAGTGTCCATTTCGTTCAGCGACCTGTTTCATAGAACGCAATGCGGTTGGAAAACACCGCATACCTGTACATAAGCACCAGGAGCAAAGCCTGCAACCAATTGACCATTACAACACTTTGCCAATTTTTGTTTGATTGTTCCATATTCTCATTCCACTGCCCCTGCACTCTCAGACTGATACAGACAATGTAATTTCAAAGTTATACCCAGGTGCTCTATGAATTCTTTTAATGTCTCACTTACAAACGCTGGGCCATTGTCACTACTAATTCTACGAGCTATACCCCATAGAGCCACTATGTGGGTGGCCAAAGCTTTTACCACTGCTTTAGCATTCTATGAGCAAATAACACATTCAACCCATTTTGAAAACATTTCTACTATGACAAGTACATATCATTTTCCATTGCAAAGTGTTAACTCAATAAAGTCCATTTGTAAATGTTCAAAAGTGCCAGATGTGCTCCAGGTGCTCCAGTTGTGTTGGGCATAAATGTGAAAAAAACATTTTTCACAGTTTTATTTGTAAATAATTTGTGAATCCTTTAGTAAACCAATGTCTGTGTATTTCCTATACCACCCCCCCTACAGACACATGGTCTTGACCGTGGGTCAGGTTTTACAAAATACAGGAAATAATGTTAAGGGATGCATGGCCTCCTGTTTGGGGCCTTGTGAAGTATACAGCCTCATTTGTGTCAGACAGGCTGCTCAGACAGGGTTGCGTGTGCTTGCATTTCCTAAACTGTAAGATCAGTGTCTTTTGTTGTTTGGGAAACCTGCAGATCGAAAACAAGTATAAACAATTTGTGCAGCTGTTTTAGCCACTGCCTCAGCTGCAGCATTTCTCTTTGCTATTTCAGTACACTCATAAGTGTGAGCTTGGAATTTAAGTACAGCAACTTGTTTCGGCAGTATGATTGTCATCAGTAAAGCTTTCACCAACTCATGATTAGCTACACACATGGACAAAATTGTTGGTACCCCTCAGTTAATGAAAGAAAACCCACAATGGTAACAGAAATAACTTTCATCTGACAAAAGTAATAATAAATACAAAGTCTATGAAAATGAACAAATGAAAGTCAGACATTGCTTTTCAACCATGCTTCAACAGAATTATTAAAAAAAAAATAAACTCATGAAACAGACCTGGACAGAAATGATGGTACCCCTGAAAAATGTGACCAACGGGACATGTTAAATCAAGGTGTGTTCACTGATTAGCATCACAGGTGTCTATGATCTTGTAATCAGTCAGTGGGCCTAAAGATAGGGCTTCAGGTAGTCACTGTGCTGTTTGGTGACAAGGTGTGTACCACACTCAACATGGACCAGAGGAAGCAAAGGAAAGAGCTGTCTCAGGACATTACAAAGAAAATTATAGACAAGCATGTTAAAGGTGAAGATTATAAGACCATCTCCAAGCAGCTCGATGTTCCTGTGACCACAGTTGCATATATTATTCAGAAATTTAAGACCCATGGGACTCTAGCCAACCTCCCCGGATGCAGGAGGAAAATTGCTGAGAAATCAAAGAGACGGATAATACAAATGGTAACAGAAGAGCCAAGAAAAACATCTAAAGAGATTAAAGGTGAACTTCAAGCTCAAGGAACATCAGTGTCATTTCAAACCATCCGTCAATGTTTGAGCCAAAGTGGACTTAATGGGAGATGACCAAGGAGGACAGCATTCTTGAAAACAAAACATAAAGTCAAGTCAAGTCAAGTCAGATTTATTTATATAGCGCTTTTCACAATGGAGAATTGTCTCAAAGCAACTTTACAAGTTTAGATTATCTCCTAATAACTACATCCAATCCCAAATTGAGCAAGCCTAGGGCGACAGTGGCAAGGAAAAACTCCCTGATTGTTATAGGAAGAAACCTTGGGAGGACCAAGACTCAAAAAGGGACCTAATCTCCTTGGGCGGCGTAGATGATAAATCTAAGAGCGAAACTAAAGTCATGGAGTCAAAGTTCGAATAAAATGTGAAGTATGCACATCGGCATTAAGTGGCCCGGGTATGATGGGGCTGGAGTTGATGACGGAAGCAGCTTGAGTGGAGCTACAGCGGATGAACATCATGTGTGGGGCTGGAACTGCCGGAACACAGCTCGGAGAGAAAACAGAAAAGTAATTAGTTATTGATTAAGAGCACAGTGTCTATTAACAATCACTGATGCCATGTCAATCACTGATTGCCAAGTGTAGCATGAGACCCCCGGCAGCATTAGCTATAGCAGCATAAGCTAGAAAGAGGAGAACTGGTAGGAAAACACAGCCAAGAGGGATCACATGAGACATTGGCAACCCCACGGGAGGCAGAAGACAGCAACCCAATGTCTCTGATCACCATAAGACTCTTTGACTATGAAACCCCCAGCTCTGCCGAGTCAAGATCACGAGGACCGAAAGCCTAGTTCAGCCCAGACCGCCCACTCGACACTCCTGGCTAACGGACAAGGCAGGACAGGCCAGACATGACTCCAGACTCTGGCCCCAGTGACCCAAGCCTTGCATCCCGGTCTAAATCTAGTCAAAAGCCTGTGTAAATAGGTATGTCTTTACCCTAGACTTAAAACTTTGGAGAGTGTCTGAATCTCGAACGAAAGTGGGAAGTTTATTCCATAGTTGGGGGGCCAGTAGAGAGAGAAAGCCTTTCCCCCGGCTGTGACTTTTTAATTATAGGAACAAAAAGAAGTCCTGCCACCCTGCGAACGAAAGTAGACGAGTTGGATTGTAAAACTCTAAGAGTTTCACTCAGATAAATGTGGGGCCAGGCCATGTAGAGCTTTATAAGTTATAAGAAGTATTTTGTAATCAATGCGGAATTTGACTGGTAACCAGTGCAGTGATGATAGAACAGGAGTGATATGATCAAATTTCTACTTCGAGTTAGCAACTCGGGCAGCTGCGTTCTGAACTAACTGAAGTTTATTTTATAGATTTACTAGAGCATCCAGTAAGTAACGCGTTACAGTAATCCAACCTTGAGGTTATAAACGCATGAACAAGTTTTTCTGCATCATTAAAAAGAGAGGATATTTCTAAGTTTAGCGATATTACGTAATTGAAAGAAAGCAATTCGAGTGATGCTGCTAAATGTGCGCATCAAAGGAGAGATCTGAATCAAATGTGACCCCCTAAGTTTTTTACAGATGGACTGGGCAATACTGGACAGCCATCTAGATTTAGGACAGATGTAGCCAACCTGTCTCTCACAGCCTTGGGTCCCACTAATAGAACCTCAGTTTTATCTGAGGTTAAGTGAGAGAAAATTAAATAGCATCCAAACTTTTATTTCCTTTACACAGTCCTCGATTTTTGTGATTGTAAGGCTGTCATTAGGTTTGCCTGATATGTACAGCTGTGTATCATCTGCATAGCAGTGGAAAACTAATGCCATGTTTACGAATAACTGAGCCTAGTGGCAGCATGTACAGAGAGAATAAAAGCGGGCCAAGCACTGACCCCTGAGGAACGCCATACTTCACTTTTGAGAGCTTAGACCTTAGATTATTTATATGAACAACAACTGGTACCGGTCAGTTAAGTAGGATTTAAACCAAGAAAGTGCTGATCCCTTAATACCTACAGTATTTTCTAGCCTGTTTAGTAAAACATCATGATCTATAGTGTCAAAATGCTGTGCAACTTAAATCTAACAGAACAAGAAAAGAAACACATCCCTTATATGAGGACATTAACAAGTCATTTAGTACCCTAATTAATGCTGTTTCAGTACTATGATGGGGCCTGAAGCCAGACTGAAATGTTTTCATAAATTTCATTCCTTTGGAGGTAACTGCAGAGCTGCTGATAGACGGCTTTTTCTAAGATTTTGGACAGAACGGTATAGATTTGAAATTGGTCTATAATTAGATATCACAACAAGGGTCAAGATTGGCTTTTTTTAATCAGTGGTTTGATAACGCAGACTTAAAAGGATTTGGGCACCATAACCTAAGGTAAGGGATGAATTTAAAATAACTAACACTGGCTCTTATAACACTAGGTAATACTTGTTTGAGTAGACGTGTAGGAATTGGATCTAATAAACATGTTGATGACTTAGACGAGCTGATCAGTGCGGATAGTTCAGTTCCAGTATTAGTAATTGGGGTTAAAAGATTCTAATCTTGATTTACAGCTCATTAAACAGATGTCTTCACTAGTGCTGCATCTGGAAGGTTGCTGAACAGTTTGGTGATGTGATGAGCATTGAGTTTTATGCCTAATGTTTTCTTATCTTATCATTAAAGAAAGTCATGAAATTCATTACTGTTAAAATTACACAGAATGGGAGAGACACTTTCTGTGGGTTTTTTTGTTAATGTGGAGACTGTATTAAAGAGAAATCTTGGATTATTCTTATTTTTCTCTATGATTGAAGAGAAAGTATGCAGCTTTAGCTTTAGTGAGGACATGCTTATACTCTGCCCATGCTGTCCCTCCAAGCAATCTTAAAACACCTCCAATTTACTATGTCTCCACTTGCGGTCTAAATGCCGTGTTCTTTGCTTTAAGGTACGGGTTGTGGGTCATTATACCATGGTGCTTACGCCTTTTTTCTCTAATACGTTTGACCCTAGCAGGGGCAGTCATGTCCAGGGTTGAGCGAAGCACACGTTCTAATTTTTGTCATTTACACACTCAAGATGATTGATTTTTTGTAGGTGTATTAAATTTTCAAGTCTGGTAGGTTTTTAATAAACACAGCTGGAGTAGCAGATGTGATAGTGCGCTTGGTGGTGATTATGAGGCAGAGGGATTTTATTTATTAGAGATAGCTCAAATACTAAAAGATAGTGATCTGAAATCGAATCACTTTGCGGGAAAACATCAAGCGTTATCTATATTGATACCAAATGTTAATATTAGATCTAAAGTATGATTACAGCGGTGGGTTGGTCCCATCACATTCTGAGTGATACCCATGGATTCTAAGATGGACTCGAAAGCAATTTTAAGTGGATCCTGCTCATTGTCAAAGTGAATATTGAAATCACCTACAAATAAAGCCTTATCTGTCGGACAGTAGTAAGCAGGAAAGAAAGTTTGCAAATTCCTGAAGAAATTCTGAATAGGGACCAGGAGGGCGGGTGGTAAATAGTGATAAGCTGAAAAGTGATAAGTGAAAAGAGTGTGGTTTTGACTTCCATAACGATGGATCAGTCACATTAAGAATCAGTATTTCAAAAGAAATTAGCCTTGTAATGGGATTTAGCTGTAACAACCTAACTCTTTGTCAAAAATTGTGGCTATGCCCCCCCCCCGACCATTAGGACGAGGGCGATTAGCATAACTGTATCCAGGAGGTGAGGCTTCATTTAAGGCTAAAAAATATTCATCAGGTCTAATCCAAGTCTCAGTGAGACACAGAGAGCGTGTAAGCGTTTATCAGTGATCATTTCATTTACAATCACTGCTTTGTTTGTAAGTGATCTAATGTTAAGTAATCCTAGCTTGAGTCTAATGTTGTTATTTCTTTGGCAGCTAACTGTGTTTTATACTAATGAGGTTATTAAAAACAGACTTTTTGAGAGCGTTTACGTTTAGGGCAGATGCGGGTAACAGACACAGTTTCAATAATGTGGGTTCTGGGTGACGGTGCATGGCTACCAGCAGACAGTTGGTTAAGCCGGTCTGTCTGCCAGACTGGCATTTGCCATACTACATCTTGACAAGCCACAAAGCTTCTGGGAGAATGTCCTATGGACAGATGAGACAAAAATGGAACTTCTTGGCAAGGCACATAAGCTCTATGTTCAGAGATGGAAAAATGAAGCATATCAAGAAAAGAACACTGTCCCTGCTGTGAAACATGGAGAAGTCTCTGTTATGTTCTGGGGCTGCTTTGCTGCATCTGGCACAGGGTGTCTTGAATCTGTGCAGGGTACAATGAAGTCTCAAGACTATCAAGGAATTCTAGAGAGAAATGTGCTGCCCAGTGTCAGAAACCTTGGTCGCCGGTCATGGGTCTTGCAACAGGATAATGACCCAAAACACACATCTAAAAACACCCAAAAATGGCTAAGAGGAAAACACTGGACTATTCTGAAGTGGCCTTCTATGAACCCTGACTTAAATCCTATTGAGCATCTTTGGAAGGAGCTGAAACATGCCGTCTGGAAAAGGCCCCCTTCAAACCCGAGACAACTGGAGCAGTTTGCTCATGAGGAGTGGGCCAAAATACTTGCTGAGAGGTGCAGAAGTCTCACTGACCGATACAGGAATCGTTTGATTGCAGTGATTGCCTCAAAAGGTTATGCAACGAAATATTAAGTTAAGGGTACCATCATTTCTGTCCAGGCCTGTTTCATGAGTTTATTTTTTGAATAATTCTGTTGAAGCATGGTTGAAAAGCAATGTCTGACTTTCATTTGTTCATTTTCATAGACTTTGTATTTATTATTACTTTTGTCAGATTAAAGTTATTTCTGTTACCATTGTGGGTTTTTCTTTCATTAACTGAGGGGTACCGACACTTTTGTCCACATGTGTATATGTTTATCGATTTAGGTAAAAGCTGTCTGTCCTCACCAAATATCCCATTGCAGTATCTCCAGCACGAATGTCCGATCTTTCTAAACTTGTTGGGACATATTTTACTTGCTCTAATACGCTGTAACATATATGCTGGGCTGTCAAGTACACATAGCTATGTCATCTCAGTCGGCCTCACTTTACCAACTAATCCAATCTCTCTTAGGTGTACAGCAGCAACTCTTACTAACTGGAGGTTTGCCAGGTATGCCAGGTCCTATCAGTGTCCACAAAAAGGCGGAGTCTTTGAGGTGCACAGATGGACAGAGGATCTGCAGTGATAAACAAATGTGTGAGAAAATTATTGAAATGTTATAAACAATGTTCCTCAAAGAAATATTGAAAGAGAAATGCAGGAATGGAGATTATTAACAAATGAAATGAAGTTGAGCAGAAAAACACTGAAGTGGTCCTGAGCCTGTGGTAATGTCCGTTACAGAATGATGTCGGTTTTTAATGCAGTGCCTCCTGAGGGATCGAAGGTCACGGGCATTCAATGCTGGTTTTCGGCCTTGCCGCTTACTTGCAGAGATTTATCCAGAGTCTCTGAATCTTTTGATGATATTATGGACTGTAAATGATGAAATCCCTAAATTAATTGCAATTGCACATTGAGAAATATTGTTCTTAAACTGTTGGACTATTTGCTCACACAGTTGTTCACAAAGTGGTGAACCTCGCCACATCCTTGCTTGTGAACGACTAAGCCTTTCGGGGATGTTCCCTTTATACCCAATCATGACACTCTCCTGCTTCCAATTAACCTGTTCACCTGTGGAATGTTCCAAACAGGTGTTTTTTGAGCATTCCTGAACGTTCCCAGTCTTTTGTTGCCCCTGTCCCAACTGTTTTGGAATGTGTTGCAGGCATCAAATTCAAAATGAGTGAATATTTTCAAATAAACAATCAAGTTTATCCGATTGAACATTAAATACAGTGAGGCAAAAAAGTATTTACTCATTTAGTTCCTACTTAGAAAGATGAGAAAGGTCTGTCATTTTCATCATAGGTACACTTCAACTACGAGAGACAAAATGAGAAAAAAATCCAGGAAATCACACTGAAGGATTTTTAAAGAATTTAATTGTAAATCATGGTGAAAAATAAGTATTTGGTCACCCACAAACATGCAAGATTTCTGGCTCTCACAGACCTATAACTTCTTCTTTAAGAAGCTCTTCTGTCCTCCACTTGTAGCCTGTATTAATGGCACCACTTTGACCTCATTATCTGTATAAAAGACACCTGTGCACAGCCTCAAACAGTCAGACTCCAAACTCAAGACCAAAGAGCTTTCGAAGAACAGCAAGATGAACATTGTAGACCTGCACCAGGCTGGGAAGAGTGAATCTACAATAGGTTGTGAATAAATCAACTGTGGGAGCAATTGTAAGAAAATGGAAGCCATACAAGACCATTGATAATCTCCCTCGATCTGGGGCACCACGCAAGATCTCATCCCGTGGGGTCAAAATGATCATGAGAACGGTGAGCAAAAATCCCAAAACTACACGGAGGGACCTGATGAATGACTTGCAGAGAGCTGGGACCAAAGTAACAAAGGCTACCATCAGTAACACACTGCGCCGAGAGGGAGATCCTGCAGTGCCAGTGTCCCCCTGCTTAAGCCAGTACATGTCCAGGCTCATCTGAAGTTTGCCAGAGAGCATATGGATGATCCAGAGGAGGACTGGGAGAATATCATGTGGTCAGATGAAACCAAAATACATGCTCTAGAGGAGATCTGCATGGAGGAATGGGCCAAAATACCTGCAACAGTGTGTGTAAATCTGGTGAAGACTTACAGGAAACGTTTGACCTCTGTCATTGCCATAAAAGGTTATTTTACAAAGTATTGAGTTGAACCAAATTTATTGACCAAAATACTTATTTTTCACCATAATTTACAATTAAATTATTTAAAAATCCTTCAATGTGATTTCCTGGATTTTTTTCTCATAGCTGAAGTGTACCTATGATGAAAATTACAGACCTCTCTCATTTTTCTAAGTAGGAGAACTTGCACAATCAGTGGCTGACTACATACTTTTTTGCCCCACTGTACCTTCTCTTGTAGTGTATTCAATTGAATATAGGATTGCAAAGGATTTGAATCATCATTGGATTTGAATCATCAAAATTTATTTATGTTTCACACAACAACCCTGTAAGGACCCCCAGCGCTGGTCACTCAGACCGATCCCTGCGCCACGGTCGTTGGCCCTGACACCCCACACCGCTGTCACTCAGACCAATCCCTGCTCCACAAACGTTATTGTCGGCTCCCATCCCGTGGTCGCCTTTGCTTGGCCCTTGGCGTCTGTTCACCTAGCTTGCTGCTTAGGGCCAGCCTTTTTTGTTGGCTGGGTCGGGCCTGGTCTGGTTCATGAACTGCCTGTGCCAAGCTCCGCCCTGGGGTCGCCTGTGCCGAGCTCCACCCCTGGGCTGCCAGTGCCAAGCTCCGCAATTGAGATGCCTGTGCAGAGCTCTGCCTTTGAGCCGCCTGTGCGGAGCTCCGTCCTTAAGCCGCTCAGGGCTACCCCCAAGCCAGAACCCAGCCTTGTGCCTGGCTCATATGGTCACACCCTCCCAGTTGGCCCCTGCTTCAGGGTTTGCCCTGCTTATCAGAAACCCTAAAGCAGGGGTGCGCAATGCGCTCAACCCTGAGTGTGTTTGTCAACTTGGTTGTTGTATCAAGATCCACACAGTTCACGCAATCGTGCACGCGCTCATTGATAGCGGCACGATTGTCATCAGCTGACAGGGTTCCACCCTTGCTCTATGCTCCGTGGATCTCCCCTCGCATCGCTTTATGTTTTTTCATTGCGATCGCTTCCAATTTCGCCATGTTGATTTGAGACCTCACTCATCTCACGCTCTTTAAAGAGATTTCGTGCTTCCATGTTTTTTGTGTTGATTAGGGAGAGCTGTTTAGGTGCTCAGTTCTGAGTCCATTTAGGGGCTCAGTTCTCGTAGCATCAGGAGGTGCGAGGTAACCTTTTGTTTGGGATTAGAATTGTGTAAGGAAAGCTGTCACATGTTTATTTTGCATTCCTTTAAAGAGAAAGGTTCCGCCTTCTCTCTCCCTCGCCACCTGACGCTGCTCGTCGTTCTGCACCTGCTCGTCTTGATGAGTACGTTTCTCGCGCTGTGCGGGGTGACGTCAGCCCCCTCCATTCGCTCTTCTTCTAGCGCAGATCTGAGCTTCTGTGTGTGTGTGGGCTAGCGGATCCCTCCCTTACACATGGAAGCCCGTTTTTGTTAGTTATTTGTTTATTTTTTCCTCAGTGGTCTGGTGTCGCGTTCGGTTTATTCACTTATTACCGACGTGCCCGTCAGGGGTTCGATTCCCAGTCACTGAGGTTGCTTTCTTTATTGTTTTATTTATTTTTTTCCTTTTCGTTACCCATTGTTTTATTTCATTATTTATATTTTGGTTCACCTTTTCTATCTAGAGCTAACTGCATTTGGGTCCTCAAATCCGTTATTCCTTTCCTGTTTCCACGGTTAACCGTCTTTTTTATATGGCGAAACATTTCAGTTCAAGTAACAGTTCCAACTTCATTGGGGTTGTAGATTCTATTGTGCACACTTGTGATTCTGGTTCTGACGTCTTCCTATTCTGAATCTGATTGTTCTCAATGGATTTTAGATGCCGGTTGGATAGAGCATTTTGTGTGTTCTTTGGGTTGTGTGTGGTGGCAGGTGTTCTTGTCTGTTGGTCCCCATCCCCATTGCTGGCACAGACTTTGTAAGCTGGATAATGTCATTTGACTCGGCCTCACTCGGTGAAATGAGAGAAATTAAATTTTAGTTTCTTTATTTTTTTAACGCCGTCATTTTTGAATGTTTAAGCTTACTTTGGTTACACAGTCAAACCAAGAGGGCCAAATAAGTGACAAATAAACCAACCGTATTCCATTTTATTACTGTGTCAGGGATCAAATGCTTTGTCGTTACTATCATTTGCAGTAACATGGTAAAACACCTTTCAAACCAAAAGGCACAATATTTAAGCACATATTATAAATCAAAACAGTACTTCACAAGGATAGTATATGAACTCAATCTCCAACTAAATTTGGATCGGAGAGATGATCATGGACAAGTATTTAAGGTCAAGCACATTTACACCAAACTCACTATTAACAGAAGCTAAATGATCTAGCTGAATTATGTCAACAAACATTTAAAACATGATAATATAATGCAAATTCAAAACTACAGTTCTAATGATTGGTTTTAGGTTAAAACATAAATGAGAAAGATTTATTAATGCTGTTCTGTATTGTTAAGTAATCTGTAACAGGATGCAGGCCTTTAGCTTGCATCCATTCGGTTTAGCTCCCCCTGCTTTCTGCTTCCCACCCAGCAGGTGGGGCTGTAGCCACCTGCTGGTTTGTCTGCTATATATACCCCGCTTCCTGTTCACTTCCTTGTCTGGCTTTAGCATATCCTATTGTCTCACTGTGGTTATCTTGGCTCCTGACTCCTGATTCTCTGTGCTGGTTTGTCTTTCTTCTTTGTCTTGTCTCTTTGTATCTTGGTCCTTGTAGTTCTGTGTTCTCAGTTTTTCATGGTTGTCTTATGTTCAGCTGTGTTCTATGTTTAGCATTAGCCTCTTTGTTTGTTAGCGTTTTAGCTTGTTTCTGTGAGTTAGCTTTGTTTGTCACATGTTTAGCTTATTGTCTTGTTAGCTTGTCCTTTGTGGTTGTTGCATGTTCATTGTTTGTATTTGCATTAGCCTTGTTAGCTGTCTTATGTCTTATATGTTTGTAGTGTTACTGATCCATCTTAGTTCAGTTCTATGTAGTTTGTTTATGTATTTCACTATGTCACCTGTAAATAAACCCTCACTGCTTGCACCTATGTCCGTTTCCCTTGTCTCTGCTTATACGGTTCATGACAGAAAGCCAGACCAAACTAAGGACGTAGCAAGTGTGTCACCCGTCCTTCGTAATTCATGGTCTGAGTCCCCCGATGAAAAGTATCCGGAGGACTACTTGCCATGGGAGTGCCAGCCTCCCTTAACTTAGCTCAGCTTTGACTCGGACATGGAAATTTCTTGTCCAGCGGTTCTCCTCTAAAGACCGGACAACGGACTCTCCTGTGCAGCCAGGAAGCAGCGCCGGAAGCAGAGGACCACTCCCGCTTACTCAACGCCAGAGTCGACGCCCGCTACCGCAACGCCCAAGTCAGCGCTCGCTAGCTCAGCGCTTGAGACCATGCCTGCTACCTCGACGCCGGACCCTGCATGCTCTAGCACCACGTTCACGCTTCCATACGCTGATTACCAGCTGTTGCCACGACTGGTCCGTCAACTGCTGGATCCTCCTCTTGTCAGCTGCTTGAGGGGTCTGGGTATCTCAATTGCAAGGCCTAACTCCACACTCAGTGGTGCCCCTGAGATCCCTGCTTCTACTGGACCACAGTTGTCTCCAGCACTTCGGGCTATGACTGAGGTCCAGAAGGTCCTCCAAGGGGTCTCGAGAGCCCTGGAAATTGCCAAAGGCAAGGTAGCGTTCGCCCAGAAATTTTTTGGGGGGCCGGGGGTGGAGAAACTTGTCCTGGGGGTATTGGGGATGCTGGGAATGGCTCACTCTGCAGTTTCCCAGAGTCTTGAGATCGCCAACTCTTGGGTCGTCTCACCCTCCGACCTTCCAGAGGCCGTCGGCTCCAGTGAGGCCCTTCCAGAGGCCGTCGGTTCCAGTGAGGCCCTTCCAGAGGCCGTCGGCTAAAGTGGGGCCCTTCCAGAGGCCGTCGGCTAAAGTGGGGCCCTTCCAGAGGCCGTCGCCTCCAGTGGGGCCCTTCCAGAGGCCGTCGCCTCCAGTGGGGCCCTTCCAGAGGCCGTCGCCTCCAGTGGGGCCCTTCCAGAGGCCGTCGCCTCCAGTGGGGCCCTTCCAGAGGCCGTCGCCTCCAGTGGGGCCCTTCCAGAGGCCGTCGCCTCCAGTGGGGCCCTTCCAGAGGGCCGTCGCCTCCAGTGGGGCCCTTCCAGAGGCCGTCGCCTCCAGTGGGGCCCTTCCAGAGGCCGTCGCCTCCAGTGGGGCCCTTCCAGAGGGGGCCGTCGCCTCCAGTGGGGCCCTTCCAGAGGGCGTCGCCTCCAGAGGGGTCTCTTCCAGAGGCCGTCGCCTCCAGTGGGGCCCTTCCAGAGGCCGTCGCCTCCAGTGGGGCCCTTCCAGAGGCCGTCAGCACGAGTGGGGCCCTTCAAGTGGTCGCCAGCAGCCCGTCGGCGACCCCGCTCGCCAGCAGCCCATCAGCGACCCCGCTCGCTGGCTGCAAGATGGTGACCCCGCTCGTTGGCTGCAAGACGGCGACCCCTGCCCGCGTCTACGCCGCCCCTGGGGTCCCTGCAGACTTCGGATTATGGACCACACCCCCCTGGTGGAGGGCAAAGCCTGTATCTCAGGGGTCTCCTGCTGCTTTCAGGACTTTTTTGCTGGGGTCCAATTGGCCCATTGACTGGGTGCGAGCAGGGTGCCTGGGGACTCCCTTGGGGAACTTTGCCCCATGGTCCAGCTTTGTGCCGGTGTGGCCTGTGTGCCCAGCCTCTTCATCCCCTTTATTGTCTCCTGTTTTGTTTGATCTTGTGTCTGTCCCTCCTCTGTTCTGGCCCCCTGCCCTGTTCTCGTCAGTGTTTTGCTCTGCTCCTGTGGGTTAGTCTGGGTCTGTCCTGTTTCCTTGCTTTCTCTTTTCTTTTCCTGTCCTTTGCAATTCGGAGCCGCGCCTTTAGAGGGGGAGTTATGTAACAGGATGCAGGCCTTTAGCTTGGTCCTTGTAGTTCTGTGTTCTCAGTTTTTCATGGTTGTCTTATGTTCAGCTGTGTTCTATGTTTAGCATTAGCCTCTTTGTTTGTTAGCCTTTGAGCCTTCTGTGAGTTCTCTTTGTTTGTCACATGTTTACCTTATTGTCTTGTTAGCTTGTTAGCCTGTCCTTTGTGGTTGGTGCATGTTTATTGTTTGTATTTGCATTAGCCTTGTTAGCTGTCTTATGTCTTATATGTTTGTAGTGTTACTGATCCGTCTTAGTTTAGTTCTATGTGATTTGTTTACGTATTTCACTATGTCACCTGTAAATAAACCCTCACCGCTTGCACCTACGTCCATTTCCCTTGTCTCTGCTTATACGGTTCGTGACATAATCTTTTAACTCTCCAGAGCAATAAAGGGTCAAATGCATTTTGGTTACTTATGCTTTCCATCACAATATCCATCAGATCGGACCCATGTGTCTTTAAAAAAGTTTTCTCATCTATAAAAGGATTATTTACAATGACAGAGCTTCACTTCTAAATAACCTTGACACCACCTAGACTTATTAATGTGATTGCCAAGTAAACTTCCTGCTTTGTTCTCAGTACAGAGAAACATCAAAATTATCTGTGACACCCACAAACACACCAGCGTCTGATTAAATGCTATGCCTTTTCCAGCCAAGACTGTAAATGACTAACAAATGTGTTCAATAAAGAGATGAAATCTTACACAGTATACTGTGAAGTATTTATTGATATTTATGTTTTGAAGTATAAATTCTATAAAAATAGGTCACAATAAGGTAATGTATGCTGTTGACCAAGTAAATAAATTACAAACAAATTAAAAACAAAAAAAAGCACAGTGTGTCTTACATTTAGGTTGACTTGTATTTCATTTCAGACAGTATGAAACCAAGATATTTCATTTACATTTACAGCATTTAGCAGACACCCTTATCCAATAGCTCAAGTACACAATCCAACTACAACCTGCTCGTATCTGGTGTAGAGAATTTATTTTATTTTATTTTTTTTAAATGGAGGATATGCAGTTTTAAGCAGTTTTATTCACTACAGTGCTGGGTGAAGAGGTGAGTCTTTAGTCGCCTCTTGAAGACAGGAAGAGACCCAGCCATACGGACATCCAGTGGAAGTTCATTCCACCACCTGGGTGCCAGGACGTAGAAGAGTCTGGAAGCTTGTCTTCCTTTAATCTTACGTGGAGGATCCAGTTGGTCCAAGCTCGTGTCTCGGAGGGTGCGAGGTACAGAATGTGGTTTGATCAGAGCTTTTAGGTAAGATGGCGCTGTTCCATTCTTGGCTTTGTAGGTGAGCGTCAAGGTTTTGTATCTGATGCGGGCAGCTACAGGGAGCCAGTGAAGTGAGCGCAGCAGTGGGGTGACATGACAAAACTTGGGAAGATTGAAAACCAGACGAGCCGATGCATTCTGAATCAGTTGCAGGGGTCTGACTGTACCCATTGGAAGACCAGCCAGAAGAGCATTGCAGTAATCTAGTTTTGTTATAACAAGAGACTGGACAAGCACTTGGGTGGCTTCTCTGGAAAGGTAGGGTCGGATTCTCCTGATATTGTAGGGAAGGTACCTGCATGACTGGGTCAGTTTGGAAATATGAGCAGAGAAGCTTAATTGGTGTCTTGGGTTCTCAGAAGGTGTGATGGAGGAGTTCATCTGGGAGATGGCAAGATCTTGATAAGGGGACCCCTCTGCAGGAATGAAAAGCAGTTATGTTTTGCTGTGGTTTAGCTTCAAATGATGAGCTGACATCCATGATGAGATGTTCTCCAGACATGCTGAGATGCGTGTGGAGACCTGCACATCTGATGGATCAAAAGAGAAAATGAGCTGAGTATCATCAGCATAACAGTGATAGGAGAAGCCATGAGAGGTTATGACTTCACCAAGAGAAAGGGTATAGAGAGAGAAAAGAAGAGGTCCCAGAACTGAGCCTTGTGGAACTCCAGTTCTAAGAGCACGTGGTGCAGATACGGAGCCTCTCCATGATACCTGATCAGATCGTCCACCCAGGTAAGATGTAAGCCACTGCCAAGCAGAGCCTGTGATCCCAAGACTGGAGAGGACAGAAAGGAGAATCTTATGGTCAACTGTATCAAAGGCAGCCGAGAGGTCAAGAAGGATCAGAACCGATGAAAGTCTGGATGCTCTAGCAGCATGAAGTTTCTCAGAAACAGTCACCAGTTTCTGTGGAGTGAGCTGCTTTGAAGCCAGACTGGTTGTGATCCTGTAGGTCATTCTGTGTGAGGAAGGTTGGCAACTGGTTATACACAGCACGGTCAAGTATTTTTGAGAGGAAGGAAAGAAGTGATACTGGTCTGTAGTTGTTGATGTCTGAGACATCAAGTGTAGGTTTCTTCAAGATAGGAATGACTCTGGCACTCTTGAAGGCAGAAGGAACATGACCAGATTTCAGGGAGTTGTTGATGATGGAGGAGACGAAGGGAAGAAGATCTTGAGCAATCTTTTGTAGCACTGGTGATGGGATGGGGTCTAGTTGACATGTGGTAGGGTTGCTGGATGAGAGAAGTTGAAGTACATCATCTTTGGAGAGAGGAGAAAAACTGGTCAGGGTGTTGCATGGCTGCACATTTGCACTGGGGATAGTGGCAGTTTACTTAAACAACAGCTTACCTTACCAAACAGAGGAAGAATCTAGGAGAGTCACAAAGCAAGTTGATTCTTCAAGTGCAGTCACCCTGACTACATACACACACACACACCCACACAAGCCCTGCTCACAAGTCACACCTTAGGCTAACCCAATACTGGTTTAAAATATACACCTGAAGATACTAATAAGCAGTTACCTTTTTCATGTTTGTTCTGGTCAACTTTGTTTCATTTGCTAATAAACATCCATTCCTGCATTTCAGGCCTGCAACACAATCCAAAAAAAAAGTTGGAATTGGGGCAATTTTAGGGCAAGTAATGAGGTTTAAAAAAACATATATATATATATATATATATATATATATAAATAAAAATAAAAACTAAATGATGTGATTTCAAACAGGTGATTTTAATCATGATTTGGTACAAAAGCAGTATCCACAAAAGGCTGAGTCTTTGAGGAGTAAAGATGGTCAGAGGATCTCCAGTTTATCAACAAATGTGTAAGAAAATGATTGAAATGTTTGAAGGGATTTCCATATAGAACTTGAAATATGTCTTGTACAGATGCTCCACACAAGTGCTGCACACACACACATACACATTTTAACTAAAAGAAAGTGAAAGTGAAACTCATTTGCGAATTTAAACTCTTTTACAAGCTGCTACACTTTCTCCATCTAACGCTTCTCCACTATCAGCAGCTTTTCCTGACACTGCTGTATAAACGACTCAGTACTCATACTGGAGTAAGTATTACCTCTGAACAGCTGCTTATTTGGGGTGAGTAATTATCTCTGTATTAATGCAATATTTTTGATATTCTATAAGCTAACACTAGGTTAATATGTTTGCTAGCTAGCTAATTAGAGTATTATCCACAAACCTGATCTGTTTCTGGCTTTGCTTATATGTACACCTTCACAAATGTAACTGAAAGTTGTTTAACTGTGTCGGTGCAGGAACAGTCAGGTTTTGTGTGAGTAGTTGGACTGGTTTCCTGTTTTTGGAGATCTCAGTAAGAGGAGAGAGGTTCTAAAGATTACAGTGCTGAGTGAGTACTTTCATTTCAGTTATACTCAAATGTCTACACCATATTCTGTGCATTATATGATCATAACAAATGTAATATATGACACATAGCTTGTGAAACATTTTGTTGTAGAAATGATAAACTGTTTTTCAGGGATGAAGTTTCTCCATGTGACTCTACTGATTCTCTTCAGCTTTAAGGAATCAAAATCAGGTATTAATCTACTTCCTGTATCTGTACTGTGTCTGGATAAGAGCATCTGATAAATGACTAAATGTAAATCTACTGCCTGTCTGTAGTTATTTTCAATGTCCCTTTAAGTTAAGTAAAAGTAACATTTACTGACATTTGAAACGACCATGATGATTTTATTCATTACTTCACTAGGTATCACAGTTTTAGATGCTAAATACTTTTTTGCTTTTATGTTATTTCTGATGTACCATATAATTATCAAAACTTTTTTTCTATCCGTTTCCGAGTGAGAGACTATGACCATAATGATAGTGCAAATGAAGCTCAGGCTTTCACAAATTAACCACAGCCTTTTGTTTTCTGTGGTTATGTTCTTGAGCACAGCTTAATGTTACCTAATTTATGGCCATCATAACTAGCCATCACATTGATTTACTTTCTTACCTACTGGTAGATCTAAATATTGTCATAACTAACATTATAGCCTTTTCCAGCAATCATGTTGACTTACGTTAAACATCAATGTAAATTAACTCTGAAGACTGGATGCACAGACTGAATGCTTTCTGCTGAGATCACAGAATGTATACAGTCTATTATTGAGACACTGAATTTTACAATACACTCACTGTACAGAGTTTTCATTTCTTGAAATGATCCCAGACTCCTCTGACCCACCTGTTCTGTTCTCCACTCACTGGGCCTCATTCATGAAACGTGAGCAAAATGAATTTGCATGTTTTTTGTAAATATCTGGATTCATGAAAATATTCGTAGTCCCAAAATGTTAGTACGTACGACTGAAATCTACACATGGTCCTTGTGACTCAAACTGTTCGTAACATTCAAAAGAAGCCAAAAGTGTCATTAGACATGCTTGCACTGGAATTAAATAAATAATAAGAAGAATTAATATTCTATAATACATAAAAATGATAAATAAACGTAATTACACATAAGCACTTTGTTTAATAATACATTCTGTTATTCAGAGAAACTTCCAATACAATGTTTGGCAGATTAAATACCATTTTTATTTTCCATGTATCAGGGGGCGCATTCCCGCCCCTAGGGGCCGCCGCGGGGCCGCTAAACGTCGCAGTCGGCCCCCTATAAAATGAGCGTCTGAATGCCGGCCTTCGGCGCACTGTATGGCCATACACGCGGCTTTTCGGAGTTCTTTGTTTGGCGTCACCCCTTTGGCTCGGCCGTGTAAGGAGAGAGGTGACCCCGTATCGCGAAGGAGGCGGGATCCCGTAGAGGCAAAAGCCTTGAGGTAATCGCTAGGGCCGTAGACGGTTAGGTGAGGGAAAGTTGGGTAACGCCACTAACCTCTTTCTTTCCGCTGCCCGAGGCGCCCGTCCGCTTTGCTTCGCTTCGTTTGGACGCCGAGAAGCTCCGTTCCCGGGTCCCATAGCCTCCGACTTTGTCCTGTGCTTACCACACCCCGGGACGAGTATTTCCTCTCTTTCCCCGGGGGTTGTAGCGCTTGCTTTGCGTCCGAGAGACGCACAGATTGCGCTTGGCTCGAGAAAGCCCCCGGCACATGCACAGTCGAGCGTTGCACACACACACACACACACACACAGCGCTTCTGCCACACACAGAGCGCTGCAGGCGCACACACAGCGCTACCCCCACACACACACACAGCGCTTCTGCCACACAGAGCGCTTTCCCGCGCACACACATAGCGCTCACTCGCGCTCAGAGTGCTGTGCGTGCCTCGTTTCCTATCGCTCTGTTTAGAGCTTTAACGGGTAATATCCCGTCCTTTTCTTTTGCCTTTCGTGTTCCTTTTCGTACTGACATTTATTAAAAGCCCTTTTTGTCTGAGTTTGCCAGGAAGCGACTCCTTAGTTTGCCCGTTGGCTTATTGCTATTTCCTTTCTTTCAGGTCACAGGATCCGTGGTGCAGCGGTAACGTTCCCGCCCCTGGAGACTGTGACTCTGGTTTCAAATCCCGTGATGGTCTGCCTTCAGCAGCTCCCACGTTCAGTGTACGGGATTTCTTTTGCGTTTCTTCTCTTTTTTTTCTGTTTGGTGTAGGCCCCTGCACTTGGGTCCGTTATTTCCCTTTTTTCGGTGTGCCCCCCCAGGCCCCCCATAACACCATGTGCAGCATATCCCGTGATTTACTTAACATAAAACACTATCATACTATATGATGCGTTAGGTTGGGTGTGAGCAGTTTAAAGTTTAAATAAAACCTATGCCACTGCATCAAAACATGATGATCTAATGATGCATTTGCAAATATAAATAAGACAAGACGACCACTCAGTCAATGTGCAACTGATCTGTTACACAAAATGATATACTCTGAGCGCTGTGGGCAGGAAGCCTCGGATTACACAGCGTTGGTAACCGCTGTGTAAACCGAACACGCCACTCAACTACTGAATAAAAAGAAACGAAAACCCCCAACAAAAACGAACACCATAAGTGCTCAGCGCACCCCAGCTGAGCTGTGCTTCAGGCGTAGCTCCACTATGTAAACGCTGTAATCGGATTGCGCTTGAACAGAGTGTCGGTACAAATCTATAAATCGGCAGTTACCTCTTTTCCTGACAAACAGAGAAAACACGCTCAACAGACCAGTGAGGTTTGGGAACATTTGCGATATGATGCACCATGCAGTACAACGCAATGTGAGGATGCAACACCTGACTGAGCTCAAGCGTCACCAATCGCGCATTTGACAGACAGACAAACAGACTTTTTTTATTGTCATTCAAATTTACACCGTACAGTGCTCATAAGAACGAAATGATATTTTTCTCTGATTTTCCCAAATGGTCGATGTAAATGACAGTCAGTATAATTTTAAAGTCATCATCCATTAGAGTATAAATCAAATTTTATTGAACAAATCTCCCAGTGATAATAGAATTTTTTTCAAAAATAGAAAACTGAAAATGCATTGTTCCAAATTATTATGCACAACAGTTTTATAGGTTGTAAAGACCCGAAAACAGTTTTTTGTTGAATTTGCAACATTAGGAAGTCATATTTACTGAAATCAAAAGCTATTTCAATCAAAAACATCTTAGCATGTAACATCTTAAGAGGCAAGTTACATGTTAACATAGGACCCCTTATTTGATCACCTTCACAATTCTTGCATCCATTGAACTTGAGTTTTTGGAGAGTTTTTTAATTTATTTGCAGGATGTCAGAATAGCCTCCCTGAGCTGCTGTTTGGATGTGAACTGCCTCCCACCCTCATAGATCTTTTGCTTGAGGATACTCCAAAGTTTCTCTATAGGGTTGAGGTCAGGGGCGGATGGGGGCCACACCATGAGTTCTTCTCCTTTTATGCCCGTAGCAGCCAATGACACAGAGGTATTCTTTGCTGCATGAGATGGTGCATTGTCATGCATTAAGATGATTTTGCTATGGAACGTATGGTCCTTCTTTTTGTACCATGGAAAGAAGTGATCAGTCAGAAACTCTATATACTTTGCCAAGGTCATTTTCACACCTTCAGGGACCTTAGAAGGGCATACCAGCTCTCTCAACATGAGTCCGACCCAAAACGTGACTCCGCTACCTCCTTGCTGACGTCACAGCCTTGTTGGGACATGGAGGCCATCCACCAACCATCCACTACTCCATCCATCTGGACCATCCAGGGTTGCACGGCACTCATCAGTAAACAAGATTGTTTGAAAATTAGTCTTTATGTATGTCCGGGCTGCAACCGTTTCTGCTTGTGAGCAGTGGTTAGGGGTGGCCGAATAGTGGGTTTGTGCACAACTGCAAGTCTCTGGAGGATCCTACACTTGGAGGTTCGAGAGACTCCAGAGGCACCAGCAGCTTCAAATACCTGTTTGCTGCTTTGTAATGGCATTTTAGCAGCTGCTCTCTTAATCCAATGAATTTGTCTGGTAGAAATTTTCCTCATTATGCCTTTATCTGCACGAACCCGTCTGTGCTCTGAATCGCACACAAATCTCTTCACAGTACGATGGTCACGCTTACGTTTTCATGAAATACCTCATGTTTTCATACGTTGTCTAAGGCTTTGCACTATTTGATGCTTTTCAGCAGCAGAGAGATCCTTTTTCTTTCCCATATTGATTAAAACCTGTGGCCTGCTTAATAATGTGGAACGTCCTTCTTAAGTAGTTTTCCTTTAATTGGGTTCACCTGGCAAACTAATTATCACAGGTGTCTAAATTTGATTTCAGTGATCCAAAGAGCCCTGAAACACAATACCATCCATGAGTTTAATTGAAAAACAAAACATTTAATCTTTTTGAGACTTAAATCCAATTTGCATAAAAATTTGGAACGCGGTGTATATACACTGATATTTACAATATATTGCACTGAAGCTCCAAAGTATGGAGAAATCGACAATGTTGAATTGCACGAAAAAAGTGATATGGAGCAGCGTTTTTATTTCAAGTTCAACAGTCTTATGGCATGTGGAAAGAAGCTGTTTGTGAATCTGGCTGTTCTGCATCGGAGACTACGAAACCTCTTTCCAGAAGCCAGCAGTGAGAGCAGTCTGTGATGGGAGTGGGAGGGGTCTCTGTGTATATTAAGAGCTCTGGACAGACAGCAACTTTTCGCAATGTCCTGTATGGGAGGAAGAGAAGTCCCAATAATTTTCTCTGCTGTCTTTACAAACGTCTGCAGGGACTTCCAGTCAGAGGCACTGCAGGCTCCTGCGCAGACAGAGATGCAACTGGTCAGTATGCTCTCTACAGTGCTTCTGTAGAAGGTGGTGAGAATTGGACGGGGGGAGTTGTGCTCTTCTCATCCGTCTCAGCATGCGCTGCTGAGCTCTTTTGACCAGAGCTTCAATGTGTGTGGACCAAGTCAGAGTGTCTGTTATCTGTATCCCCAGGAACTTGGTTTTGCTGACTATCTACACTGCTGTGTCCTTGATGAGCAGTGGGGTGGGGATGGGTTGGCTCCTCCTGAAGTCGATAATGATTTCTTTGGTTTTATCAACATTCAGGGCCAAGTTGTTTATTGTGCACCAGTCAACCAGATGCTTCACATCATCTCTATAGTCCAGGTCATTGTCATCCTGGATTAGGCCCACAATCTTTGTGTCGTCTGCGAACTTTACAATGTGGTTGGTAGTGGACCTGGCGCAGCAGTCATGGATCAAAAGGGTAAACAGCAGCAGGCTCAGGACGCAGCCCTGAGGGGAGCCAGTGCTCAGAGAGATGACACTGGAAACAGTGTTACCCACTCGCACAGACTGTGGCCTGTTTGTTAGGAAATCCAAAAGCCAATTGCACAAGTGAGTGCTGTAACCAAGGGGCATCAGTTTCCCTATCAGATGTTGGGGGATTATTGTATTAAATGCTGAGCTGAAGTCCAGAAACAACATCCGCACATGTGTATTCTTTCCTTCCAGATGGTCTAAGCTCAGGTGCAGTGCAGAGGAGATGGCATCTTCTACAGAGTGATTTGGGTGGTAGGCAAACTGTCAAGGGTCGAATGTGGGAGGGAGTTTAGAGGTAATGTGATCTTTTACCAGCCTCTCGAAACACTTCATCATGATAGGGGTGAGTGCTACAGGGCAATAATCATTAAGGGATTAGATTGTGGGTTTCTTTGGCACCGGTATGATTGTAGCAGTCTTTAGACATGATGGTACAGCAGCTTGATTTAGCGAGGTGTTGAATATGTCTGTAAGAACCCCCGCCAGCTGATCGGCACATTCCTTGAGTACTCGTCCTGGAATATTGTCAGGGCCCGGGTGTTTACTCTCCTCAGGGTTTTACGGACATCCGCTGTCTCCAGATAAAGTATCTGTTCATCATGACGAGGAATAGATTTCACTACAGGAGTGGAGGTTTTTGCCTCAAACCTTCCCGAAATAGTTGTTTATTTCGTTAAGGAAATTGATGATGTTCTCACAGGGGGAGGAGTAGCTTTATAGTCTGTGATTGTCTGTATGCCTTGCCACATCCGTCTTGTGTTCAAGGAGTCCTGGAAGAAGTCTTTCACTTTTTAGCTGTGTGCACACTTTGCAACCCTTATAGCACGGTTCAGGTTGGCTCTAGTTGTTCTGAGTTCCAACGCATCACCGGATCTAAAGGCTTTGTTCGGTGCTTCCAGCCTCGCACGTACCTCTCTGTTCATTCAGGGTTTCTCATTGGCCCGTGTGAGGATGATTTTGGTCACACTCACATCCTCCATGCACATCTGGAAGTATACAGACATAGACTCAGTGTATTCATCCACCCTTATATGATGATCCTCGATGGTGGCTACTCTAAACATGTCCCAGTCTGTGCATTTGAAGCAATCCTGCAGTGTTTCCATGGCTCCTGCAGGCCAGACCCTCACCTGCCTTGTGATGGCTTGTTTCCTGATCAGCAGGGGCTTGTATGCCGGCATTAGCATCACAGAGAGATGGTCTGAAGAGCCAAGGTGGGGACAGGATGTTGCTCTGTATGCCTCTTTGATGTTACTGTAAGCAAGATCTAGTGTGTTCTTTCCTCTGGTTGCAAAATTCACGTACTGATAGAATTGAGGAAGCAGAGTTTTCATATTGGCTTGATTAAAATCCCCTGCCACAATGAAATCTTTGATGTAGGGACTGTGGTAGCCTAATGGTTAAGGTACAGGACTATACCTGTAATGTTAATAGTTAACATTACCAAGATTTATATCTAGCAGACTTACCTTGGTAGGAACAGGGGAATGTTGTTGGAGAAAATATCCTAAGAAACAAAACTAACGCTACTTATTTTGTGTTTTACAGAAACATAAAAGATAGACAATACAGTTTAAGTGTTAAGACATACAAAGTAAAGAATGTTACTTACGTGCACCCAAAGGTTCAGAGTATTCAGCCTTCTTGGTGGTAGCGGATGGAGTTCTGAAGGGAATTCCAAGCACGGATTCTATCGTTTCACTGGGGACCTTCAATGCTCATGTTGGGAATGACTGGAAAACATGGTGAGGGATGATTGGGAGGAACGGCTTGCCTGATTTGAACCCAATCAGAAGGATGTTGTTGGACTTCTGTGAAGTGGGATGTTGTTGGACTTCAGCTTTTCACCATCTTGTAGATAGTTGAGGGGGCATGGGAGTGTGCTACTCCACTCTGTTACTTGTACTGTTGGAGTTTGAGTTGTGTTCGCATTCTTGGCACTAAGTCAGATCTGTTCAGTGTGGCTGTTGGACTCCCTCATGGTTGTGCTTTGTCCCAACTCCTGTTTTTGACAATCATGGACAGGGTGGTGAGGTGTAGCCTGGTTGAGGAGAGCTTCCAGCGGGTGGGTTCAGGAGGTGTCATCTCTGCTATATGCAGAGAATGTTGTCCTTCTAGCTTCTTCATCCAGTGTGTACTTGAGCGGTTTGCAGCCAAGTGTGAAGTGACTGGAAAAAGATGACATGCTCCCTCCAGGTAGGGGGTGAGAATATCCCCCATGTGGAAGACTTCAAGTACCTTGGGCTCTTGTTGGGATAGGAGGAGGGATTGTGTGATTGTCTGTAGGTAGGGTGCAGCGTCAGCAGTAATGTCATCGATGCACTAGACTATAGTGTCAAGTCAAATTTATTTATATAGTGATTTTAACAACACAGCATTATCTCAAAGCAGCTTTACAAAAATATTGACTCAAAGCCCTAATTGACCAAGCCTGGGGCGACAGTGGCAAGGAAAAACTCCCCAAACCTTACAGGGAAGAGAGCTTGGGAGGACTTTATCTACTTTTAGGACTTGTCTGAAAATCTGATGATGATTTAGGTCATATTTATGCAGAAATATAGAAAAGTGTAAAGGGTTCACAAATTTTTAAGCACCGCTGTATATAGTAAGGAATGAGTGAGTTGGGACAGTCCAAAAAGAAGAGTCACTGTAGGGATTTGTGTCCTCGATGGGAAAGATTCGTTGGAAATGCGTTCTCAGTGGAACTGGAGGAGGGGAGAGATGTTATTACCCTCTGATCAGTATTGAGTAGTGGTGAATAGGGAGCTGAGCCATAAAGCAAAGCTCTCAATTTACTGGTCGATTTACATCCACACCCTCATCTATATTTATGAGCTTTGGGTAATGACTGTAAGAACTAGATCACAGATGCAAGCAGCTGAATGAGCTTTCTCTGGCGGGTTGCTAGGCGCACTTCCGTGATTAGGTGAAGAGCTCAGCAATCCAGCAGGAGCTCGGAGTAGAACTGCTGCTTCTTTCATTGCTCTGCTACTGTGACTCTGAAATGGATAAGCAGAAAAGAGGATGAAATGAGACATTAATATCCTACATATTTAATATATGTATTTAATGTATTGTCTGTTCCTGAATAAAATCCAATTTCCCACTCATTTCTGATATGGGGTTATACAGCATGTCAGTTAGAGGACCAGTGAAGATTGAAATCGTTACTTCAACAATCAGTTCAGAGTTGTAGACTGAAACTTTGGACACTTTTCTCCACCTGGCAAAAAATAGGTTTGTTGATGATGAAGTCATTTTTCAGAATGATAATGCTTTTTCAGAGCAAAGAGTATTAAAGCTTCTCTTCAGGAAAGGCAGATTAACTCAGCAGTCTTTCCAGATATCAATCTGAATGAACATTGATAGTGGTCAAACAATTCAGCCAACAATTATTGCACTGACACCTGCCTACAGAAGTAAAGAAACAGCATGGTGATCTGAAGTGGTGGTGCAGTGCTGGGGAATTATGTCAAATAGATTCAGTTAGATGGACTCTGCTAAAGTTGTAGAGGCGTTTCAAGTGCTACTAACAGAAGAAGGATGTATCAGAGCTCAGCTTTTTGAGTTTAGTTTTTTAGTTTATTATGTTTATTCTTGTCATGGACCATGAACATCTCCAAAGAGTAGAGATGTTTTGCACCAGACTTAGCTAATAAGCTAATTTCCATCTGCAGTAGGCAGAATGTACAACAAATACTAAAAACACATTATACAGTACAAAATTACAAGAGCCACAATATCAAACACATAACCCACACTCACCTTTAAATTAATCTACCCCAGCCAACCCAAATGCATACAAACCCACAATGATTATTATCTATACTTACCTAAAGATTGTTAAAAAGTTAAATATCAGAGTCCGATTATGCACACGTTTCATTTTTAAAATCCATTTCTTTAATTTGTGACAGACCATCGTAAAGTCCACACTAATTTTCAGATCAATACGTAGTGCTGTAACAGTTCACCTAAAAAGAAACAGGCGAACCGTGTAAAACAAAATAAGGATTTTTTAGGCTAAGGAGGTGTGTGTGTGGGGGGGGGGTCTATGCATGCACACACATACACACAAAACGAAAAAAAAAGCTGTGCCTATATTGGATGGCAGCTGGAGTTTGAACCCTGAACGTTGGTGTCAGGGTCCGGAGGTCTGGCGTTGAGCCCCGAGCAGGCTGACGATGATGTGAGTCAACAAAAGAATAAAAAAGGCACACGAAAGTGCCGTCTGAGCAGGGACTCAAGAAAATGCAATTATACTCTATGTAAATAAAAGGGGAAAGAAAATGGAGGTCACTAACAGCACTACACACGCTGTGGGAAGCAAAACAAAGGGAAAAACAAAATGAAAGCACGCTGAAAGCAGCCAGCGCTAAATGCTGCGCCAGACTCTATTGGCGAACGTTCCTAGCGTCGGAGTGTGCACAGCGTGAGAGGACCCATATGGATCGGAGCGAGAGCTCTGACACTTTATGGAGAGGAGCGAGACTGATAATAACAGCGCTGCGCTCCTTATAAACAAGCCCGATCACGGAGAGGATGGGGTGAGAAAGTGGTCTCAAAAATGGCTTGAGCAGTGAGGGAAGACGCTGCAGCGAGCTAGCCAAACCCCACCGAGGGAAAGCGAGGCCACGAAGGCAACCGGGAATTGAGAGGTGGGATCACCTCTTTCCCTGTAAACCACCATACGAATGATGCAAGGGTGCGACACCTGACTGGGCTTGAGCATACTCTTAAATACCTGAGCCCCCAGGTGTTGCTGATGTCGAAATCAACGCCGATTAAGTCACCGCAAGCGCAATTGTGGTCGCTGGTTCGATCCCTGTGTGGCCACCAAGCCGACGCTGCCACCTAGCATCGACTTGGGGAATGGTTACAGTACCCCCCTCCAAAGGGGTGTCTCCCAATGCCCCAAGTGCATATAAAACCTCCCCTAGCCTGGCAGACATGGTCCGGATTAAGTGTTCATCATACAGGGAGGCCCCGACAAGTGTGATGTGCTTTGAGGTAGGAGCCATATGGGGGGGTGGGCCAACGCAAATCAAGCTCAAGACTCGACTTGGGATCGGGGCTCAACCTGAATGGCTCAGGGGCGGAGCTTGGCGCAAGCGGTTCAATGGCTGAGCTCGGCACAAGTGGCTCAAAGACGGAGCGACTCAAGCGGCTCAGGGGTGGAGCTCAGCACATGTGACTCAGGATCTAGGCTAGGCCTGAATGACCCACGAAAAATGATCGGCACGAGTCGCTTAGTGGCATGAATAGATGCATGGAGCCTAAGCGGTACGGCGGGCTCAGGTACTTAACTAGGTGGCCCGGTGGGCTCAGGTATGGAGCTAGGCGGTGCGGCGGGCTCAGGCATGGAGCTAGGCAGTGCGGCGACCTCAAGCATGAAGCTAGGCAGTGCAGTAGGATCAGGCGCTCATCCTCGGAGAGGAGGGAGTGAGTAAGTGGGCCCAAAAAGGGCTGGAGTGGTAAGGGAAGACACGGGGGGCTTGATGCCGCAGCAAGCAAGTCAAAAGCTGCCGAGGTACACCTCTTTCCCTGTAAACCACCGTATCAATGATGCAAGGGTGCCGATGCCGCAATCAACGGCAATTAAGTCCATACAAGCGCAATTGCAGGCGCTGGTTCGATCCCTGTGTGGCCACCAAGCTGACTATGCCATCTAGCGTCGACTTGGGGAATGGTTACAAACGCATTCCATTGTTTAATAGTTTTAAAGAGAAAGCAGACTGTGTAAAAATGGTAACTGGTATGGGAATTTTACACTGCGCATTAGCGGCAGACCTGTTAGCAGACCTCTGACTTGCAGAACATAGCTGTTTTTCCAAACATAAGGGTGCAATGTTATGGACAGTCTTGTACACCAAACAAGTGCTGTCAAGATTCTGATCATTTCAACTTAATACTATACTTTGAAAAATATTGAAATGTGATAGCAAAGTCAGATACTGTGCTTTTAAAAGATAAACATATTAAAATATATTCTATTAATAATATACTATATACTATAGTATTATTTACTATTGTTAATGTGTTATTTTATTCATTATATTATTTGAAGACTACATAATATTGTATTTATATTCTAATTACCAGAAAACAAACATGTTTCAGGTCTTTTCGTCCACTGTAACCGGGCACCTTTTTGAGCAGAAGTAAGCAAAGGCCTCTTCCATGCCATTCTGCTCCATATGTCATAGTGTGCAGTTCCCCATGGAGTGTTCTCCCAGAAATTGGTTGTGAAGGACCTACACTGACTTCTAGAAGCAATTCTTGCCTAGAAGTGATGCGATTTTTAGTCACAAGTTGTGAAACACGTCGCTGGTCCCTGTCTGTCAGTTTCGTCTTTAGGCTGCAATTCTGAAGAGAATTTCATGTAGACTGGGATTTTTGCCACTGCTGGTAGCAAAAATGACCATATATTTCGATACACCTGCAAATTCAGTGACTTCATTCACACTATGGCCTTCGGCACATCCAAATACAATCACTCCTTTTTAATCAATTATTAACATCTGCTTTGCGATCCATTTTCCACACATCGAACTATACATTCACTGCACTGTACCACGTTTTGTAAATCTATGAATCCTGCCAAAAAGCCCGCAAGTATTTATAGCACCATTCATCCTTGTGCAACACCATCTGCAAGAGCCTGAAGTTACTACAGCCTAAAACACCAGAGTGACTCAATTTTTTTCTATGAGCAGCTTATTCTTAATGTTCATTCCAAAAACCTGAAGCCTGTTTTTGCTTTGATGTTGTGGAGTATTGTGTGTAGATCAGTGTGTAGGACCTAACATGATTTGTAGGCATTTTATAAGTCAAAAATATATGAACTAGTTTGACTAACAGCCTGTGGATACTGACTGTGTTTAGATGTAGTTTTATATCAATAGGCAAAATCTGATGTTTATTTATTAGGTCAGCTGTTTTATTTCTCTTGTAATAACGTGTTTTGGTATGTTAAACCTATGTGCTCTGCTGATTAAACAAGATACAGTACTTGTGTAATAATTTACTGTTTGTTCATTTGTTTCTTACCTACAATGCAGAGCATTTTAAGGTGGTTGGTCCAGATGCTCCTCTTGTTTCTGTAGTCGGTGAAGACTTGGTTCTTCCTTGTTTTATCAAACCCAACACCAGTGGTATGGACCTGACCATTGAGTGGACCAGACTAGATTTAGAGGACTCATTAGTTCATCTCTATGAGGAACACAAAGACAGGAATGAAAATCAGAATCAGCTCTACAGAGGAAGAACATCACTGTTTAAAGAGGAGCTACAGAAAGGAAACACTTCACTCAAACTCTCAGTGCTCCAACGCCATGATGAAGGACATTACAAGTGTGTTGTTATTGCTGAATCCTGGTATGATGACATTACTGTTCGTGTCACCGTTGAAGGTAATCAGAACTCACCAAAATTAATTTTCTTACATTTTTCTACCAGTGTTCAGTGTGTTTTACAGCTACTTAATAATTAATGATCACATTGTTCATTTAAAATCATTTGTAACTTAGTTTAATTGTACTTCGGTTAATTTCTAGATAAAGTCCTTCATGGTAGGAAGATTGTTCTCAGCCTTTCAGCCTTAGCCTTGATCATTGCTGTTGGACTGATAATAACTGGGGATTTTCACCATAAGAAAGGTAATATTTCAATTACTTCATCAACAATGTCACATGATTAGATTGAACTTAAAATTAAATTATAGTCAGCTGTACAGTTTGTGAACCCCTTAGATTTTTCTATATTTCTGCATAAATATGACCTAAAACTGTTACGGTTCGCCATATAAAAGCGCTGACGAACCGTCAAAACTAAATAAGAAGTATTTGGGACCCAATTGCAGTAAGCTCCAGATGGTATTAATGAACTGAAATAATGTTAAATAAATAAACTGAAATAAATGAATACAAATAAATAACAAAGGAGAAGTGAGTCTCTGTGTGTGTGAGTGCAGAAGGCAACGAATGTGCGATCAGGCAGTCACACACACAGAGCTCAAGCCGCGCTTGAAGGAGCAGAGGAAGGAGGGGGTAAAATCCCCCACTGACGTCAGCGGTGCCGAACGCGCGGCTGCACGTCAGCTCTGCAGAGAGAGAGGCCGTTTCTCAATACTAAGTACGCGAACTTCGGCTCGCTTACTTTCCAAGTCTGTACTAGGTAGTTCGACTTGCGAGTACACACTCCAGAGGACGGGAGAACGCAGTTCGGTTATTCTACAATTGGAACAGCAGTGTACTTGGCTATGGAGACAACACGGTTTACTTTTTACACATAGATAAAACATGTTGTATAAGGCCTGTCAGTGGTGGAAGAAGTTGCTCAGTTCTTTTTATTTTCCATTAACAGTTTAATCTAGTGTAACAACGGACCGGATCGCATTTAAGCATAAAATAGAAACCTCCCAAAACATAAAAAAGCCAGCACCAAACAGTCTGATTTTAGAAGGCGAATTTAATTATGGCACTTCAATTTATATCAGGACAGTTTCATATTTAGAATACAGGCTGAACAAAATAACACATATAATGCATATGATACGTTAATAGCTTCCGTCACATCTCGAAATCGTTTGAGCATTTTTTTTATGTAAGCTTTATCTTGATAAACTGACCGCATAGTGAATTATTTTAAACAACTACATTCTCGCCTAAAAAAACTCTTGATAACTTCATTTTGTGACAACAATAACAGTATTACTTTAGAAATTATACATCCACTAGGGAGTTCTCTCATCCGGGCATTACCGAGCTGGCAATGCATTGTGGGGACATTCGCTGTTCAAGTCCGCACAAGTCTGCATCGATGCATCCTCGGTAATATGGGCGGATCGAGAACACATCCGGGGATTTGGAGCGTACTTGGTTAGATGCGAACTTGGAAATGGAACAGTACTTGGGCTGCCACTGATGACGTTTCACAAGTACACGAGAACACAAGTACAGAGAAGTACGCATATTGAGAAACGGCCAGAGGCAGAGGGGGGCGTGGCCCGATCGCTGCTCAGCGCTGGGAGAGCGCCGAGCAGACAGCGAGGCTGAACGCAGGCGCAGATCGGCGCGTGGCGTTGGGAAACACGAGGGAGGAAGAGGATGGAAATGCAACAAACGTTATTACAGCTCTCCCTGCACTACCTAAGCCCTACGATGACTTTTACCTCACGCTTCCCAGCGTTACGGAATCTAGGCTCCTTGCCTAGATTATCCCACTGTCCCTGCAAAAGATATAACATGAAAGAAAAACAAACGGAACAAAAGGCGGAAGCGCGGCGCTCAGTAAAGAGCGAAGGGTGAGACGGGTGAGGTCTCCAACACACGCCTGTGGCCAACGGCGCTCGCATTCGCATATAAAACGCCGTAGCGGCGATCGACCGGCAAAGCGACGCGTGCAGTCAGATGATCCGACAGCTACTGCCAATGGCGAAGCTCTTAAATACCCGAAGGCAGCAGCTGCGGCTCATTTGCTCTGACTGAGCTGCCTGGTGATTGACAGCTCAATCAAAGCGGCTGCCAGGAGTCATACCAGGAATGTAGAGCGTTGCTACCCTCTACAGTCCATACCTGGTATGACGGTATGACTCCTGACAAAAACACCATCAGATTTTCACATAAGTCCTAACAGTAGATAAAGAGAACCCAGTTAAACAAATGAGACAAAAATATTATACTTGGTCATTTATTAGGAAATTCAAGACTATTGTTACCTTCCCCAGGAGTGGTCGACCAACAACGATCACTCCCAGATCAAGGTGTGTCACAAAGGACCCCAGGGTAACTTCTAAGCAACTGAAGGCCTCTCTCACATTGGCTAATGTTAATGTTCATGAGTCCACCATCAGAAGAACACTGAACAACAATGGTGTGCATGGCAGGGTTGCAAAGAGAAAGCCTCTGTTCTCCAAAAAGAACATTGCTGCTCATCTACAGTTTACTAAAGATCATGTGGATGAGCCAGAAGGCTATTGGAAGAATGTCTGTGGATGGATGAGACCAAAATAGAACTTTTTGGGTTAAAAGAAAAGTGTTATTTGTGGAAGAAAACACTGCATTCCAGCATAAGAACCTTATCCCATCTGTGAAATGGTGGTGGTAGTTTCATGGTTTGGGCCTGTTTTGCTGCATCTGAGCAGAACGGCTTGTCATCATTGATGGAACAATGAATTCTGAATGATATCAGATAATTCTAAAGGAAAATGTCAGGACATCTTTCCATGAACTGAATCTCAAGAGAAGGTGGGTCATGCAGCAAGACAACGACTCTAAGCACACAAGCCGTTATACCAAAGAATGGTTAAAGAAAAATAAAGTTAATATTTTGGAATGGCCAAGTCAAAGTCCTGATCTCAATTCAATCGAAATGTTGTGGAAGGACCTGAAGCGAGCAGCTAATGTGATGAAACCCACCAACATCCTAGAGCTGAAGCTGTTCTGTACAGAGGAATGGGCTAAAATTCCTCCAAGCTGGTGTGCAGGACTGATCAACAGCTACAGGAAACATTTAGTTGCAGTTATTGCTGCACAGGGGGTCACAACAGATACTGAAAGCAAAGGGTCACATACTTTTGCCACTCACTAATATGTAATATTGAATAATTTTCCTCAATAAAAATGACCAAGTATAATATTTTTGTCTCATTTGTTTAACTGGGTTCTCTTTAACTACTTTTAGGACTTGTGTGAAAATCTGATGATGTTTTAGGTCATATTTATGCAGAAATATAGAAAATTCTAAAAGGTTCACAAACTGTCAAGCGTCACTAAATATACTACTTCCTAAATTTACTACATCCTACCTGGCTTCCACTATTTAAACACCTGGACTCCCTACAGGCCACTAGTAGATTGGAGGAGGAATCACCCAAACTATCTGGTATCATCATGCTGATAACCAGGGCTTTACAATGCTCAAGTTGGGTTTGATTATCGCTGAATGAAATTATTATTTATTGATGATCATCCTAGTCTTTACAAATACTTTGTAGCTTTCTTCAGCTATATGCACTTATACAGTTCATCTTTAAGTGTGCTGTGCATTTAATTTTATCAGATGTTCTCATGGTTCACATGCTTTTTTCAATCCTGGGTTTATAAACTTTACTTATAAACTTAATGAATGAACTGATCACTTATCCATTGAGCTGAGATGAAGCATTTCCTGGATCTAATCAACCAGCTGAGTTTCCAATTTAAATTCCGCTGTTTGACTTCATTTGTTGCTTTGGCTCTCTGCTAGAAACACTGACCAGTGCAGAATTTAGATTAAACTCTTTTATAATTCGGAAATGTTCAAGCCTAGCATTTTAATCAAACCCTCTTACAGATGATGAAGTGTTATTTTAAGCAGGAACAATGGCTACAGGCTTCACCAAATAAACCGATCCTTGTTCAGCACATTAGCTTCTGGCTTTCAGACAGCAAAAGTGACCCAGGAAGCCGAGAAACACAAGAAACCCAAGAGCTCCAGTACTGATTAAATCAGCCTTTAAACTCATCTTCAAGTTGTCATGCACATCTTCCCATGCTTTCATAACCAAGTAAAGAATGGTGTGATAATGTGTGTATGAACACAAACAGGTGCTTTGGCTAAATGTTTGGACTGACAGTGTACAAGTGACTGAGTCTTTATTTGGGTTTGCTTCATTTCAGTAAATCTCACCTTAGCTTTAATGAGAACATCTAACATTCAGATTCTCCTAAAGCCTTAAGAAACACCATCTGGAAACTTCTTGGATAAACTAGACATCCTTAAATAGGTTTTATTTTATCATTGTTTGATGTGACTTAAAAATTGTGAAAAATCTTTTGAAAATTACTATTAGTCCAACATTTAAATATTATATCAATCTGAACTTATAATTGTTATTTATTTAAACCAAATTTTGATGAACTGATAAAATATTTTTTTTTTCAGAGTATTTAAACATGAACAAGTATGCAGGTAGGAATTACTTTTATATTTTTTTCTTTTTATACAGTTTACTCTGCTTGTGTGTGTGTGTGTGTGTGTGTGTGTGTGTGTGTGTGTGTGTGTGTGTGTGTGTGTGTGTGTGTGTTTGCATCAAGTGTATATAGAATTTTGAGGACCTGATGTCTCCACAAGGATGAAAATGTCTTGTAGATTTTTAATGTTAAGGTTTTATTAGTATTTATTGTAAATTGGGGACCATGGTCCAACACAATATCCGTGGGTTTTCTGTCAACATTGAAGACATGATCAAAGAGAAGGTCCGCTGTTTCCAAGGCAGTAGGGAGCTTAGGCATGGCAATAAGGCGAATGGCCTTGGAGAAACGATCAATTACAGTTAGAATGACCGAGTTGCCAATTGAATTAGGGAATCCCGTGATAAAATCCATGGCAATGTGAGACCAAGGGCGGCCCGGACTTGAGAGAGGCTGAAGAAGACCAGCCAGAGGCTGGTGAGAGGCCTTACTCCGAGAGCATACAGCACAGGCGGCCACAAATTAGTGGACATCCAAATTCCAGAAATACCTCTTGAGGAGGGTTAGAGTTTGATGACTACCTGGGTGGCTGGCAAATTGGAGGCGTGTCCCCACTAGAGCACGACAGACCTGGCAGAAGTGGGCACATAGAGTCGGTCGGGTGGTCAACCCCCAAGGTCAGTTACGGTCCCCTGTGCCTGCTTGATGGTTTGCCGAACCTCCCATTACAGACGAGCTACCAAGCATTCAGGAGGAAGGATGGTATCAGTCAATGCTTCGGTGGAAAACTGGTGAGAAAGTGCATCAGGCTTGATGTTTCTAGACCCTGGGCAATAGGTTAACGTAAAATTGAAAAAAAGAGTCCACCTGTTTTGATGAGAGTTCATCCTCTTGGCCGACTGGATGTAGGCCAGGTTGTTATGGTCGGTCCAGACGACAAAGGGCTATTCCGCACCTTCCAGCAGGTGTCGCCACTCCTCCAGGGTCAGCTTCACAGCGAGGAGTTCCCGGTTGCCAAAATCCTAGTTGGCCTCAGCAGGTGTAAGGCGACAGTAGAAAAAGGTGCAGGGGTGCAACTTGCTGTCTGGGCCTGCTCGTTGGGAGAGGATGGTGCCTACTCCAGAGTCCAAGACATCTGCCTCGATGATAAACTGCTTGCTTGGATTGGGCTGGACCAAACGGGGGCCAAGGTGAACAGTTCCAAAAGGTCGCTTCAGCCTCCAGGGTCCACTCAAAAGGCGTTTTCGTGGAGGTGAGACCAGCGATCGGGGCCGCCACCTTACTAGAGTTCCTAATGAACCGCCGATAAAAGTTTGCAAAACCCAAGAAGCATTGTAATTCCTTCTGCCCCAGGGGAATTGGCTACCTGGTCTTTGCTGGGTCCGCCTTGATGCACTCCCTCTGAATAATGAAGCCCAAGAAGGCTATTGTGCTCGCATGAAATTCGCACTTCTCGGCTTTGACGTAGAGCCTGTTTTCAGGGAGTCATGTGAGTACAAGGTGGACATGCCTGATATGCTCCTCCGTGGACCGGTCAAAAATAAGGATGTGAAAGGCATGACCAGATATTCAAAGTGCCCAAACGGGGTGTTAAAGGCAGTCTTTCACTCATCCCCACTCTTAATACACTCTAGATGGTAAGCATTGTGCATGTCTAGTTTAGAAAAGATAGTGGCTCCCTGGAGGAAATAAAAAGTAGACGAAATAAGGGGGCGAAGGTACCTGTTTCTCTTGGTAATGGCGTCCAGACCACAATAACCAATGCAAGGTCTCAAGGTTCCATCCTTCGTGGAAACAAAAAAAACAGCTCAGAGGGGAGAGGAGGATGGCCTGATAAGTCTTTACTACATAACTTCCTGAGGTCATGGTATAGCAAGGGACATGGGACAGGTCATTGGGCTCCTTGGGTCGAGAAGTGCAATTGAAGCCTCTGGATGGGGGCAAAGTGGGTCACTCCACCCCAAGATCTTGCTGTGGATCCAGTCGATGATGGGGTTGTGGAGAGCCAACCATGGATAGCAAAGGACCAGGTGTCTTAGGGGACTGGACCACAGAGAAGGATGTAACTTCACGGTGATAACCGACACGACCAAGGTGACCGAGGATGGGTGATATGAGCCAGAAGTCTGCCATCCAGAGTGAATGCATGCCTCGAGGCCTCCATGGTCTTTAATTGTATGCCAAGCTGACTGGCCAAGGCATGGTCCACAAGGTTGTCATCTGCTCCAGAATCAATTAGAGCCTCCACTGTGCATGTGGTCCCAGGGGGACAGAGGACAGCAGGTAAGATGAGAGAAGATGGGCGTGGTTGTGGGGGACTCTTCATGGTGCTCGTCAAGGTCCCCAGTTTCATTGACTTGCTGCCTCTTTTGGGGTGCACCGGACAGGAGGAGAACACATAGCTGGAATCCCCACAGTAGAAACACAGCCCCTTTTCCTTGCTTCTAGAGCACCATTATGGCGAAAGCCTGGCACGGCCCAACTGCATGGGTTCAGGCTTCTTATAGGGGACAGAAACTGACAAGGTGGGGGGGGCAGAGCCTCAGGAGCAGTGGACCTGAAACAAGGGCATGGGGCTGCCTTTCCAACTGGCGTTCATGGAAGCGCTGGTCCAGGTGAACAGCCAAAGTCACCAGTGCATCGAGGTCAGAGGGTTCATCACAGGCCACCAACTTGTCCTTGAGGTGTTCGGACAACCACTTGCGGAATGCCTCGTGCAATGTGGGGTCATTCCACTGGGTGTCTATGGCCAATCACCAAAACTCAACGGCATAGTCAGCGACTGACCGAGAGCCATGTTGAAGACCAATGAGGCAGCTCGACGCCACGTCCCCATGGCTAGGGTGGTCAAAGACCGCCCTGAACTGATGGAGGAAGTTACCGTATGAGACCCCCTCAAAACCCCCCTTGGAGAATGCGGCTTCATTAAGGCCCTATCCCAAAGGAGGTCAATAATGTAGAAGACCTTACTGGTATCAGAGGCAAAGGCTGTGGGGCGTAACCTAAATACCAGGTCGCACTGCATAAGGAACACCCGGCATTTACAGAGGTCGCCCCCATAGGGTTCAGGGTGAGTGAAAGGGACGTCCATTCCTCGTGATGGCGGCGGTGGTCCCTGGGTGGAAGGAGTGAAGGACTGTGGCCCTGAAGGAGCATTCAGAGGGGGTGTGGATTCCAGTGAGCCACCGTTGGTAGGGGTGGTCTAGCTCATGGAGTTAGAGACAGGAACCTGCGAAGAATGCAAAAGAACACAATGTTTGATTCTCGCAAGATGTTATCGTGCTGAGTTAGTCACGCTTCCTGTGGGTCCAGTAGCATATTGACCGACACAGGGTTCGCTCACTGAGGATCTGTGGGTTCCATTGTGGCCAGATTGGGTGGGATCTAAGTTTCTCACCAGAAAATTTTGGCTGTAACACAAAATGCGGACCCAAAGACAGACCGCAAGTGGGAGTAAAAAAATAAAGGACATTTATTAAACAACCAGCAAGAAATGCAAATAACGTGATGAAACTAAACCAAACCAACACGATGGAAAACACGGGTAGCAGACAACAAGGTCCAGGAAACTGGCACGAGCTGCGGCTGAGAAACGTAACAGAAACCACATAGTGCGGTGGCAGTGTGAAGGTTGGCTTCCCGGGGCTTGGAATGTTCCAGGCAGTGCAGAGATCCAGAGGGACGTGACCAGGTAGTGACCAGCTCCAGGAACAGGCGAATGCTGGAAGCGAACAGAGCAAAATAAACTGGCATGAGAGCCGTAAATGGCAAGGCTATGGAGACAGCAGGAGGGGTGGAGTAACAATGAAGCACGGCAGCCAATCGATCAGCAAGGGAAGCACAACACAACACAAGCAGGCTGCACTCAAAATGTAAACAAATGCACGTGGCAAAGACGGGAACAATAATCAATATAACGAAACAGAGAAAAAAACAAAACGAGGGCGAGACAGACCTTTACAGGACAGGAGATGTACAAGATGTCGTCTATATGTACAAGTATAGTTGTGCTAGATTTTAAGTTTCATTAAAGTGCAGCGTGTTTTTGAATTTGGTGTGGATAGTATGGATTGTTTATGTATAATGATTCTATTGAGAGGTGTAGTGACCAGCCCACTGGCCAATACATCTGTGTTACTATTCAGCAGCCTGAGGACCTTGGAGAAGAAGCTGTCATGGAATTAGTTGGTTCTGATCCTTATGCTTCTCTACATTCTGCCACTCTGCAGCTGTGACAGCAGACAGTTGCTTCTGTAGGTGGAGCCTTTTAGAATCTTTCTCAGGCAGCGGCTGGCGTATAAATCCAGGCGATTTGAGAGCTGAACCTTGGTGATGACCTGGGCTGTCTGCATCACCCTCTGCAGAGCTTTCTGCTCAATAGTAGTGCCATTTCCATACTAGGTCGTTAAAATGTGTAAAATGTCTTGAGGATGTGGGGGTTCATGCCAAACCTCCTCAGTCATCAGGAACCTTAAGCTGCTGACCCTCTCTATAGTGGCCCCATTGACTTCCTGCTTCCTGAAGTTTTGCCAACATTGAGGGAAAATGTTATTCTCTGTAGGCCATCTCGTCGTTGTTGAAGATCAGGGCAGTATGTCATCTGCAAATTATAGTTACAGTATGTCATCTGCAAATTATATGATGACATTGGATGTGTGTCTAGCTGTGCAATCAAATGTGTACAGGGAGTTCAAGAGAGGGCTGAGTATAGAGTCCTGAGATTAAAGGTCAGTGAGAAGGGGGTGATGTTGATAGAGTGAACATGCCTGTTATTAAAATCTTATTGTGTTTAACCCCTGCCAAATGCTACTCGCATTGGGGTAACTGAGCTGTGGATCTCCATTTCACCGTAGCTCTGTAGTTTTTATGCGCTTACGGAGAGAATAACTGGCTTTTTTATACTCCTCCATACGTTCTGATTTAAAAGCAGTTGTACATGCATTCAGAGCTGCAAAAACTTCACATGTAAGCCATTATTTCTGATTGGAATATAAAGCAGCAGTTTTTGTGGGCACAACATCCTCTCTGCATCCTCTCTTTCTGATGAATCCAGTAACAGAGTCTGTGTATTGATCAATGTTATTATTTGACAATTATTATTATTTGATCAAAACAGTTCTGGACAACAGAGTCTGATTGTCAGTCTGATTCTGAGCAGCGATGGACCTACCTGATGGTGAACGGTCCCTATTCCAGCTTCTGCCTATAGTGGGCCAGATAAGGATGGAGGAGTGATCTGATTTGCCAAAGGGGACTTTGTACACATCACAGAAAGGGGTGTAGCAGTGTTCCGGTTCGCCATACTGGGAGGCCGACAAACCGGACCCAGATGGCTCAAGGGTGGAGCTCGGTATCGGCGGCTCAGGGGCGGAGCTCAGCCCAACGAGACCCAAGAGAAAGGTCAGCGCCAAGCACCTAGCAGGGAGGATGAAAGAAAACGACCGTCGCACCAACGGTCGAGGCACAGGGATCGGTGACAGCGACCGGAGCATGAATGGCCCGAGCACAGAGCCAATATGCCAGGTGCAGAGCTGAGGGATGCGGACTGCTTGGTTGCGAAGCTACTGGGCGTAGCAAGCTCAAGTACGGAGCTGGGCAGCATTAGCTGCTCAGTTGTGATGCCAGTGGGTGCGGCGAGCTCAGGTATGGATCTAGGCGATGCTGAATGCCCTGCTTCGGAACTACGGGACGCTAACAGCTCAGGTACCGTGCTTATGTGCTCCAGTATGGAGCTTAAGGGCACGGCATGCTCAACTATGGAGCTACGGGTTGCTAACTGCTCAGGTATGGAGCTAGGTGGTGCCAACTGATCAGGTATGAGGCTTATGTGCTCAGGTACGGAGCTTGGCGGCGCATCATTCTCAGGTATGGGGCTTAAGAGCGTGGTGTGCTCAGGTACGAGGCTATAGAGCACAAACTGCTCACGTATGGAGCAAGCATGCTTGCACGGAGCTTGGGGGTGTGGCATGCTCAAATACAGAGATTTCAGGCACGGCGTGCTCAAGTATGGGGCTAGACGGTGCTAAGTGCCCAAGTATGGGGCCAACAGGCACAGCTTGCTTAAGTATGAGGATACAGGGAACTAACTGCTCAGGTGCGGAGCTAGGCGGAGCTAAAGGCTCAGGTACGGAGCTTGGGGGCACGGCATGCTCAGGTATGAAGCTTAAAAGCACAGCATGCTCAAGTACAGAGCTACGGGGTGCTACCTGTTCAGGTATGAAGCTAGGGGGCACCAAATGCTCAAATACAGGGCTAGTTGGTGCTAAGTGCCCAAGTACAGGGCTAACGGGCGCGGTGAGCCCAGGTATGGAGCTAGGCGACGCCTGACATGCTGACATGCTCAGGTACAGAGCTTACGGGTGTGGTTTGCTCAGGTACAGAGCTAGGGGATGCAAAACGCTCGGGTATGGGATATTATGGCCGGATCGGAAGTGACAAGCTGCTGATCAGACCCATCCTCTCTCTAACCCACCCTTTGAGGCAGGCTTCAGCCAGTCTGGCTAGGTCGAAAAGATCGACAAGGGAAGAGGGGGGTGGGTGGAAGAGGAGTTCAATGTCGACCTCCTGATTGAGACCCATTGTTTAAACAGACATATGAGCAGGGGCTAGTTAATTCCAGTCATGCCAGCCATGGCACGGAACTCAGCCACGTATTCAGCTACCTCCATGAGTGGCTGGGGTTCCCAGTAAGCGGTAGGTAGGTTGAGGGCTACCCAATCACGCAGCAATTAAACTGTGCATACACAATTGCGTTGCTTTATGAGGATCCCACACAATAACTAAGCCAACACTGGCCTCTAGTGTCAGCTTAGCGGTTAATAAACAAGGATAAATACAGCGAACCAAAATACGAGATACCATACGATTCACAAAACAAACAGAAGTAAATTCTTGATGGACCATGAGCGAAACTAATAGAATCCTCGAAGGAGCATGAATGAAACAGAAGAAGTAGTCCCATTTGCCCATGGCGAAAGGCAATGGAAGGAAAACCCTAGGTTTGACCACAGGGTCACAGGGACCACACTAGACTCCTTGGGACACCAACAACAATAGAGGCAGCCTGCAGTGGAAAATACACAGTGGTGACAAAGACCCCAGAAAACTCTAAACAGCATTCTGCAAGAGATGGTGAGATATTCCAGGCCCAGGGAGCAAAGAGACTCAAATAATTACATTCCACACCAAGCATTGCTGATCATAAAACATACACCTTCTCATACTTACAGGAGTGGCCCTTTGTTCTGTCCATGTGGTGAGAATTCTGCAGGATATGTGGTTTCATACAGAATCTCTGGTGATAACCAGGACTCAATAAAGCAAATTACAAGCCAGTCTAGTGTCTCTTATTGGACAGAGATCCTTGCCCTGAGTTTGTGGATTTTCAAGCACTGTATAATTGCCAGCAGTATGCTGGGGAGTAGGAGCAGTTACCACATCTCAGCCTGACTACCCCCTTCCAGCATATGCGTTCTCTTGGCCAGTCATTCCAATTGCATGGAGATCTCTTTGGTGTTCCCAAACAATATATCTGCATTGAGAAACTGAAAGTTCAATTGATATTCTACAACCCCATCAGAAAAAGCTTGAACAGTATAGAAGATGCATATTAAAAAACACACAATCTATTATTAGGTGCTTTCAACATGGAGTGCAAAAAACATATAAACACAAAAACCCAATAAGAGTGAAGGGGGCTTGCAGTACAGCAGATTAACTGGGCATCATCTTGCAAGACGAAAGTTAAATATAGGTGTAGCAGTAATTAACTGCAGTAATATTATGTCAGTAGAAAATCCCATGATAATGGAAAGGCAAGTGTGTGTGTGTGTGTGTGTGTGTGTGTGTGTGTGTTGTGAATGTGATCATGAACTTTGTAACGACTCTGAATTATCATTTGGACTTTCTATGATATCTGACATGTTAAATCATTAGTTATGAAAATTAAAATGTGTGCATATTCAGACACAGCGGAACAGCAACACACATTTTTTGTTGCAACACATTTTTTTTTTTTATTTAACATTAAAGTATCCCATTGTGTTTCTGGCAGTGGATGTGACTCTGGATCCTGATACAACAAATCCTTATCTCATCCTGTCTGAAGATGGAAAACAAGTGAAACATGGAGATGAATGGCAGAATCTCCCTGATACACCAAAAAGGTTTGATATGTGTGTTGTTGTCCTTGGTAAGCAGGGTTTCTCCTCAGGGAAATTTTACTATGAGGTTCAGGTCAGTGGGAAAACTGAGTGGATATTAGGAGTGGCCAGAGAGTCCATTAGGAGGAAGGACTATATTCCACTATGTCCTCAGAATGGATTCTGGACTGTCTGTCTTATCAGTAGGAATGAGTACAAAGCTCTTTCTGAAGACCCCGTTTCCCTCAGTCTGAAACACAAGGTGGAGAAGGTGGGAGTGTTTGTGGATTATGAGGAGGGTTTGGTCTCCTTTTATGATGTGGAGATCAGATGTCATATCTACTCTTACACTGGTCAGTCTTTCACTGAGAAAATATATCTGTACTTCAGTCCAGGTTATAATGATGAAGGTAAAAACTCAGCACCACTGATTATCTTACCTGTTAAAGTATAAATATTTATTTGCACAATATATTTTTCTTCTTCTTGCCATTTGTTAACCCATGTCACATGTATCAGATTGTTTCCATACCCCTGTGATGTCATCAATGTTCTATGGATTTTTAATGCTCTATAGTTCCTTTTATAAATAGGTTTGCTGACTATAATGATGAGTTTAGATTTATACTTACTTTGATATTAACACAGTACTATGTAAGGTTGTGTATGTAATGTATGTTCTGTATGTTAATAAGCAAACGTCAAATGTAATGGTTAATAAAAATAAATAAATGTCACTGCAAACAGTATCTGCTGGGTTTGATTTGAGCTCAGTAAGTAACCATTTTACCCTGGATCAATGATCAAGAGATTGAGTTTATTTTAATATGAAAATGGGTATAAGACATTTATAAAGCCTGTGTGGTTATAGTAAAAGTAAAATTTATACATATTTAAGACAAGGCATTTGTTGTGTAATTTTTGCTGATGTGCTGTTGATTTTAATTTGCTCGTCTTTTTTAACTGCTATTAAATAAAATGTGTTAAACTTCACCCTTATCTCAGTTCATTGAGTTATTTGTCATTTGAGTGATAAGTATTTAATGATAAATGATTACAGGTGTGGTCTGATTAGACACTGGGCCTTACTACAAGAGGGTGTAAAAGTGCTTCCGCGCTACCCTATAAAAGGTTGTCAGAGACTACTTTTGAGTAGTGTACCTCTTAATGAGAGACTGTTGACTGCTAGCCTCAATGACACACTCAAAGACATTTTGCCCAGTTGACAGACTTTGAGAGGGGCGCATCACTGGACTGAGAGAAGCAAGATCATCGTTTTGACCTAGCTGTTAGGAGGTGTTAGGAGAAGTGGTTCCATGAGGGGGCACACACACACGGTCAACCCAGACAGACCGATAAGCATGAGCAGCTCCCACAATTTGGTTATCCACCATCCAGACACAGGGGGCACTTTCACTACACATCCCTGCCCAGACCATTTCTAGGGGCTTCGCAGAAGGAAATTTGTTGTCACTGCGACCATTATGTGTCCTGCCATTGACAGCCAGCCTCCGTCTTCTTTGTCTGCAGGACTGCTGCAGGCTGGAACCGTTAACTGGGTTCTCTTTAACTACATGCATTACATGCTTGATGTTGCTTAGCCTACACTACCTAATTAAATAATACTCAGTGGTTATGTCATATATGTAAGAAGCTATAGAAATTTGCTAAGAGAGAATAAAGTAAATTGTTCAACCATTCCAACAGTATTTCATATTATCTATTTGAAAGCATCACCTACATGCCTTTATACATACAAGTCTCCCAATTTGTTCAGTGTTGGATGTGTTCAAATTTGACCTCAATTATAGCCAATAGAAAAAGGGTGAGGGCCAAAAAACAGGTGGGGGTCATCCACCACCTCTCACAGAGGCTGAAGAGATGGCCCTCATTCAAAACACTGGGTGACCTGTTGCTGAAGGCATCCCTGGAGGAAGCTCATCTGACCCAGCCACCCCCCAGAACCCAGTGGCCTACATAAGAGGGTAGTCATTCAAATTAAGGATATAAACTTATTTACATTACTAGACACAACTTGGCACACAGATTTTCTTGTAGCAGTACAATTCTTTGTAATTGACTGCTGTTACCCTTCCAGATTCTTCATATTTCATGGTTACTCAGAGTTACATATTTGAAAAACTGTGATACAAACTGTTGGAGAAACTAAAGTCCAATTAGGTACATTATCTTGTTTAAATTAGTAATATTAGTAAAATTAGTTACATTTATAATTTAACTGTCTAGTCTTCTACATTTTCTACCAGTTGGTCTTCTACATTTTCTACTGTTGGTGTAATCTGGTGGAGCCATAACAGAGCTCCATGCAGGTGTAAGTACTTTCAATACTCCACAGAAAATTGTTCATTTGTATTGCAGGAAGGTAATGAGCAAACCTTGTCAGCTGCCACAGCGAGGGAAGATACAGAGAGGCCTACTGAGGTTTACATCTTGAAAATCACATTTAAGTATCTCAGTAAGATGTACCTCAGTAAGATGTTGTTCAGAATTGGCCCATGACGTAGACCTAGCACTGTGATATTCAATGTCATTTTTGTGTTCCTGTAGCTCCCTGTAAAAGGTGTATTTTTATAAACAAATTGAAAAATCGAATTTAGAAACCACATAAGGCTGCAGATATAAAAGACAATAATGGAAATGCAACTGCAGGAACATCAGTTATAGATGGACGAGGTGCCCACAGGTGAATGATTTTACTTTTTTGAAGAACAAAAAAGATTATTAACTTCTGTACTGCATTTGTACTTGCAGGAAATAAAGAAGACTTCATAAAAAGACAGGCAGTTTTTATTTGACACTGGGGAGGTGATAGGCTAATCAGTAATGATGGTAGCAGATTGTGTCTGTCACTGTTCTTCCATCTCGTGCATCAGTGATGTGGTCAGGATTTATATCAGGGTTGGTCACTGGATGAGTGGGACATTGTCTGATCACCAACCACTGAGATCCCCAATGGTCATCTCTACCCTGGCTCATGTCCTGCAGTGAGATTAGTTATAACATGGTTGCGGGTCAGGCTCAGGATCAGCGCAAGGGGTCAGCAAATATGGCTGGCAGGGGAAACTTCTGTCTGTAATCATCTCTGTAATCAAACTCTCCTATGACAGATAATACAAGGATTCAGTTTAATTATTAATTATCAGTGGCAAACAGATAAATATAAATATCTAAATATTGGTTATGAGAGGATATGGTTATATGTACTGTATATACTCAAGTCTAGCACTCACTGTACACTCACGAAAACTTTACAAGTCATGCACAGACCCAGGCCACTTTGCTTCCATGTTGCTGATGATGTGGGCTGTATCACATATGATCTTCACACTGCAGAACAGTAACTAACTGCAGTGGCTGTATTGTGATTTGTATTTAATTTGTAATGCAAAATTGCTATTATTTAGGGCTACCTGCACATTAATGTTGTGGGAAAATGTCCTATTCACTTAATCTCCTTCATTTAGCAAAGAGTGCTATCTATGCAGCCAATCACACTTGGAAACCCTAAAATCATATTAATATTACAATCATATTAACTGATTCAAGTCTCAAAGCTTCATACTAAATAAATGACTTGTTGCTTAGACGGATACCTGAAATTCTGTGGGATTCTTCTTTGATCAGGTTTGTGGCTCTGTGACCTGGGAACACCACAAAGGTTTATAGTAACCGTTTTAATGCAAGAGTCACATTTCTGGCAGCCCGACAGACGGTTGCTTTAGAATATGCTCAGCATCACTGACTTTGTATAGAAAACTCCCCTGGGCAAAAAAAACTGGAGCGCAACACAAATAATTTACTTCGAACCCAGGGTGTGTCCACGGAGGATCATATGAGTGATTGAGAGTGAAGAAAATTGTTTTTCTAAACTCAGGGTTAGTTGAAATAAACCTGCTAGCGAGCAGATTAGCTTCACAGAGTATCTTGCCGGAGTAACAGACTCCAAGTTACGCTGACCTTGTGTACTGAAACCGAAAACCTAGCGTATCCATAAACTCTGAGTCAGCTAACTCTGAGTTTTCACTAAACCTACTTTCTGAAATACCCCCCAGGTCCATTGGGATGAGTAATTATCTCTGTATTAATAATTAATAGTTCTTATCCACAAACTGGATCTGTGTGTGTTTTATTTATACAATTTCACAGGCACAGGAAACGACATACAAACAATATATACAGACAAAGTGAGCAGCGCCAAGCTTGTACAATAATAACTGTATAGACACAAACAGTTCAGAATTATGGAGTAAGATTACTGTCAAAAATAACGTGTGCATACTCATCTACATTTGTACACAAATATATAAGGTTATGTATACGACTTGAAATATTATGGGTACGAACTGTCAGTTATGACTACAGATTGAAAAAGTGAGAAAACACGGTCAAATACGTCACTGGGCTCGAAGGCAAAAGGCATCGAGCACATGAAAAATAGATTCAACATAGTTGGCATGCATGGTCTGCTGCATGGTACTGTTTTGAACTCGTGAAAGAGGCCAATTACAGCCGTTCCCTTTGGGTGTTAGGCTACATACTGCTTCTGAAGCCTTGCTATAATTTGTTTTCTTGTTAGTAATGGTGGACTGTCTGTTAAGGTTTTATTTCCCAACTTATCCCTATAACAAATTCGTAAACCTGCGTTCTTCAACTGCGTTTATATTCACAAAACATTTTAATGTAGCAGTGCTGATCTGGGTTCCTGTATTAACTGGAATGAACGTACTGGCAGAAAAACATTTAAAACATTTTAGATGAGCGTTAGTACTGTGAGAAGTTTTATGAGTGTGCAGGACAGGGTTACTTATTTTATTTTATGTGTGTGTGTGTGAGTGCGTAAGTGCGTGCGTGTGCATATAAGTGCAACCCAACAAGCACAAAATGTGGCTACTTATCGGAAACTAAAAATGAAACTCTAAATATGTTTGGAGACTTATGTGTTCAGTGTTGGATGCGTTCAAATTTGATCTCCATTATAGCCAACAGAAAAAAAAAGCTGAGGGCCGAAAAACGAGTGCGGGTCCAACACCATCACTCACAGTCTTAGGGTGTGTGCCCTAAGGTTTTTCGTTTATTCACGGAGTTTTGTGGGCGCGGACTTCATTTCCCACAATTCGCCATGAGATCCAAGATGGCCGTGCCCTTGATTATTGTCGGCTGTATTGCATTGGCGTCGGATGTTTTTTATTGGATATTGTTGGTTATTGCTGCCGCGCGCAACTGGGGTTTGTGTATTTAAGTTCTTGGTTTTCCCCAGTCGCGTCGCGGGAGCATTATGCATCGCTGCCCCTCGCGATTATTATGGTAGCGCTCTTTGTATTCATGCCATGCCATGCCATGCCATGCCATGCCATGCCATGCCATGTCATGTTGAGTGCTTACGCTAAGCTACGCTAGCGCTGCGCGCTTTTTCATGCCACGCCACGCCAACCAGTGGGAATTATCTTGTCTTTCTTTGTGGATTATCCCCTGGGACTATTGTTTGTTGCCGCCGCTCCTGGGACTTACTTTCTGGTTTTTAGACTCTATCTTGAAACCGTTAGCCTAGCCACGGCTAGCGGTTCATTTATCATGCCAGGTTTATTTTCGCTGTGTTTTTCCCCAGTTCAGCAGGGTGCTTAGTTTTGGATTTGGCTCTCATGCCAGGTTTCTGTTTTAAGTTAAAATTCTGAGTCATAGTCAGTCTGGTTATTGCGGTGCTTTTGTTAGTAATATATCTGTATTTTTGGGACAATAAACATGTTTTACTTTTGCCCAACTGGGACCTGCGGCCTCATCTGCCTTTGTCCATGCCCCCGTGACACAGAGGCTGAAGAGCAAAGCCCTCATTCAGAACACTGGGTGAGCTGTTGCTGACGGTATCCCTGTAGGAAGCTCATCTGACCCAGCCACCCCCCAGGGACTTCCTAAGGAGTCTTAAGAAAGACCACCTAGCTCCTCAGGTTCTCACAAACTTTCACAGCTGCACCATAGAGAGAATACTGACCAACTGTGTGACAGTGTGATACAGCAGCTTCACTGTGGCTGACAGAAAGGCCGTACAGATCGCTCAGCGCATCATCGGCGCAAAGCTCCCTATGTTCGGAGACATTCACCACCAACGTTGTGTGTGTAAAGCACACAGCTTCATCAGGGACTTCTCTCACTCCAGCCACTCTCTGTATAACCTCATGCCATCAGGGAGGAGATACAGGGGTATCCGTACCAGAACCAGTAGGCTCAGGAACAGCTTCTTTCTCTCATTCATTACTCTACTAAACTCCATGAAACACTGACAGTAGTACACACACTGGACTTATTATCCTAACACTATTCATACTCTTTATCACACTGGTCCACATTACTGTAAATAACAAAAATCTACAAAAGAAATCCATGCATATTATGTATCTGTATACTTATGTATATAAATCCATGACTGTTTTTATCTTGTATTTCATGACTGTATTATCTATATAGACACAGTATATTCTCATATATTCTTTCCTTTATATTTATTAATTTTGCACAGTGTTGTGCCAGTTCACAGCTTTTCTGAACTAGTTCAAGTTCAGTTCATACATGCTCAAAGTGAACAGTTCACGTTCAAAGTTCACAATTTTAATTCTGAACTAGTTCAAAGTTCAGTTCATTTTACTTTTTTCGTGAGATATTCAAATAAATACTTTTTTTCACACTACAAGCTAGAAATCACTATACATTCTTTGAAAAACTGCTCATTGTAGACATTTGCTCATGACACTGCTGCAATTGTGTATGCGGCGTTGCTATGGCACCCCGCTCTGCTGCAATTCATCACGGGTAAACGTCGTGCGGAAAGCCAGTATGTTATTAACTAGCCAGTATGTTAACTATTCTCAGCCGGACACTACGTTTCCCGCAATGCATTGCGCACCACAATGTCAAAACCATTTCTGTCTGGTGATACATGATTTAAGCGGCACCAGCGAGAATACAGGAGGGAGGAACTTTCTCTCGTTGCGTTTCAAAAGAGAAAACAGATGTCACTCAGTTTTCAATGGAAAACAAATTCCAACGTTCATTTACAGTGATGTCTGCTGTTCATGACACATAATGTGAACTAATTCACGTTCAAGTTCTTTATTAAAAAATGTGTTGCGTTCAGTTCAACGTTCACGAAAAACATTGCACATTGATGCTATTTGCACTTCTGGTAGATGCTAACTGCATTTTGTTGCACTGTACTTGTACTGAGCAATGACAATAAAGTTTAATCTATTTATCTAATCTATAAGAGGGTTGTCAATCAATTTAAGGAAATAAACTGATGTACATTCCTCCGTTGGCCACGGTGGGATCAGTGACGCCACCCATCCATTACTAGACACACCTTGGCACAGATTTTCTTGTAGCAGTACAATTCTTTGTAATTGACTGCTGTTACTTTTCCAGATTCTTGGTTTTCCTTCAGACATCATAACCTATTTCATGGTGGCTCAGAGTTACATATTTGAAAAACTGTTGTAGAAACAAAAGTCAAATTAGTTAAATTATCTGTTTAAAACTAGCTAAATAGTAAAATTAGTTAAAGTTATAATTGAACTGTGTAGTCTTCCACATTTTCTACAAGTTACTGTTGGTGTAATCTGGTGGAGCCATAACAGAGCTCCATGCAGGTGTAAGTACTTTCAATACTCCACAGATTTATCATAACTCTCTTCTGCTCCTCAAAGAACAAATTACTTGGAATTGGAATTGGTTAAATGGTCTCTGAACGCTATTGACACCATCTTCTCAACGAGAAGTTCGGGTTCGGGGGAACCCACATGCCCCAACGGAACACAGATGGCAGGATACGCGATGGACCCGTGGGGGAAATGGAGAGTCGTGTGCCTGGCACCTCTTTCGTTGGAGGACATCGAGGATGTTTATTTATTCGGAACTCTGATTGTGGGGTTTCTGCTGATTGGATTAGGCGTTACCCTGCTGTATCGGAAAATTAAAAGAGTTGGGTCAGTTTTCAAAGGTCCCAAGAAACTGCCCAATTTGATTGAAATGGTGGGCAGAGCCGTTGGAACTCAGACTGCGCTTATTAATCGCACCATGGAATTCATCATGGAGAAACTAACGGCTTTGCGAAATGAGGTAAATCATCAGAGATACATTGGTTCTGAGTGTTAAAAATTTGAGCTCAGTCAAAATAAAGTAATTTCTACTTTGTACTGCATTTGTACTTGCAGAACATAAAGTTACAGGCATATAGTTTTTATTTGACACTGAGGAGGTGATAGGCTAATCAGATGTGATGGCAGCAGATTGTGTCTCTCACTCTTCTGCCATCTCATGCATCAGCGATGTGGTCAGGATTTATATCAGGGTTGGTCACTGGATGAGTGGGACATTGCCTGATCACCAGTCATTGAGAATCCCAATGGTCATCTCTACCCTGGCTCATGTCCTGCAGTGAGCTTAGTTATATCATTACTATGGACCAGGCTCAGGATCAGTGCAAGGGGTCAGCAAATAGGGCTGGCAGGTGTGGAATAAGTTTTAATATGTTAGTATTTAATCCTACTGCATAGTAAACTAAAATGTATGTAATCCTATAACTGTGGGATGCTGTTGTGTAATGATTCTGTCTAACGAGTTGTTGTAAAGATGTACAAAACACAGACGTGCTCCCAGGGTCAGCAGCAGGCCATAAAAGAAGATGGAGTTACGGAGGGAACAGTGTGACCCTTATCTGTCTATATGTTGGTACACAGAATCCGGTCTTTATCTCTGGGCAGGAGACCCAGCTTGTGATTAAGGAGTTGCTTATACAGCTTTCCTGTATGCTTAAACCTGCACGTAAACGATCCAGTTAAAAGGGGGAAGCGTTCTACCTCCTTTATCCACTCTCATACAAGTGCTCAGGCATTGCTGTATGTGAGTTGATCTCTGCGCAGATAATAAAAGTTGTCTACTGCTCTATTCCAGCACCGGTGTCTGTGTGACTTTGTTCTCCCACGTTTGAAAAGTCTCCACCACAATTTGGCGTAGTCGGCAGGATCCCGCTCGTTGAGAGGATGTCATTCCTGAGAAGGAAAACTGCAGCCTCACCTACATCGCAGTAAAACTAGTTTCAGAGAAGAGGTGACTTTTCTGGATGGCGGCCCCTGAGAAAAGCTGGGATCTGAATTCTGTGCAAGGAGGTGGACTTGGAGAACCTGGAAATTGCTGGGTGAGGTTTTAGACACTTTATCTATACTGTGTGTATAGGCTCTATACTGTGTGTGTATAGAGAAGAACTGTGTGTTCTTAAGTGAAGTTTCTTACTGTGTGTTTGAAACGCTCTATACTGTGTGTGTGTATAGAGAAGAACTGTGTGTTCTTAAGTGAAGTTTCTTACCGTGTGTTTGAAACGCTCTATACTGTGTGTGTATAGAGAAGAACTGTGTGTTCTTAAGTGAAGTTTTTTACTGTGTGTTTGAAATGCTCTATTCTGTGTGTATAGACTAGAACTGTGTGTTCTTGAGAGAAGGTTTCTTACTGTGTGTTTGAAATGTTTCGAGTAACAATGGGTCAGAGGGAAGAAAAAAAATAAAAAAAAATTTGAATTTCCACCACCTATAGTGCAATGCAACATTCCATCGTATGGTAGTTTGATTCAGTAGATGAAAATGCATGAGTCAGTCAGTTGTGCTCAGATAGAATATTGGGTAAAATATTGTAACTTCTCACCTGAAGGGAGTTTGAATGTTGATGTGTTACAAGCGTTAAAAACACAATTACAACAACAGCAAGACAAATACAATAAGGTTATAGAATTTTGTAAAAATCTCAAGGTAGATAGAAATTGTCCCAATTTCCCTTGGCAACCTGATTTTCACGCCTATGGGAAATGGTGACAAGCAGCACAAAAGAAAACAGTAACTGTCGGCCAGTTTCTTAATTTACAGAGAGAATGCCTGGACGACTTCATTCCTCAGCCTCTTCTCCCACCATCACCATCACCAGCCCTCAACCACAAGGACCAGCCTTTGTTTTCCGACCGACCATGGACTATAGAAGACATGAAACACGTGTCTGAGGAGCTGCCTGGACCTTTCTGAAGAGGAACTGGATTTGTCATGAAAAGGAATCTGCTTGTAAGACCAAGTATCGATCGAAGAGACAAATGGAAGCCATCTCTAAAGGATGTAACTGGAATGGATAAAAGTGCGTGGTGACACCTTCCACGGAAATCCTGATGACCTACGAAAGACCCGAGAGCAGAACTCCGTCTTATCAAAGGGAGGTCCAGCGCCTCAGGGACAGGATAACTGAGGCTTTCCCGGATTCATTTGAACCTGTCCAAAGCTGACGCACGCAGTGTAAATAGCAAGATGGAAATCTGTGGCAGATTACCTGCAAAGCTGGAAAAGTTACATATCCAGCAGTCAGGCCAGGTGACTACCCAGGTGCAAATATGAGTGCCTGGGAGCACCACCTTAAAGAGAGATTTCTGAATGGACTGAGATCGGGAACAACGAATGTACGTGATGGCTGTGTTGAAACAGACACAGGCTGCTTGCAGACTGTTTATGCTTTTGCAGTGGATGTTGGAAAGAGTCTGGCAGAAAAGTTGACGAAGAACATGGAGAAACGAGAGAAAAAGCAGTATCAGCTCCAGTGTGCTGTACTGGGAGCCACGGAACAGGAGGCAGAACAACAGGACAGAGAGGCTGTTCGATCTACAAGTGTTATTGTTGACAGCGGATGGGACACATGCAGTGAACTGTCCAAATCAAAGAAAAAAGGATAAAAAGTTAGAGGGGGATGAGGAATGAAATCAATGGGCTCCAAAACACATAACTCTTGAATGTGCACCCACCACACATGAAACTGGTAAGACCGCTCTAAATGATGATCAAATGGTGATGACAAGACCTTCTGCTTTACCTACAATTGTTTTAGAAATTAGTGGTCAAAGTGTCCAATTTTCAGTAGATTGCGTAAATGGGTAATCAAAACCTGAACTGGGTTTATCTGGTAGGAAACCGTTTGTAGTGGGAGCGGGTGGAATACCCATGGCGGAGTTTTTTCACTGACAAGCTAGACTGCTATATTAGTGATAGCAGCGTATCCCTACAACACGCCTTCCTATTGTCACCAACTTGCCCTGTGAATCTACTAGTTAGAGTTCTAATGTGTAAATTAAATTTTAAACTTACATGCACTCTCGAGGGTCCTGACATCACCACTTTGAATTGTGTGCAAGTTCCATCCTCCCCACCAAATATGTGGTCAGGGTGGAACTTGTTTCCCTGTGACCTCTGGATACCTTATCTTGAATGGTTGCATAGGATCTTTAAGTATGACCAGATTAAGAAACCAGAAAACTTGCATTGCACTGTTAGTGTGGAGAATTGGCCTGTTGATTTGGAACATCTGTGTGAGTTCCATTCCAGAGATACAGAGGTGATCTCTGCCCCAACCCTGCTTGCTGGAAAACAGTGGGCGGGTTGTGTTGTGAACTTGAAGTCAGATCAGGTTGTGTGGTTCCGAGGGGAGGTGCCCTATGTGTGTGGTTGGCCAAAATGTGTGAGAATGAATGGAAAGACATGTCTGTTTTTATTTTTGATTGCGCTCAAATTACCGATTGGAAACCCACGAGCTACACACTCTGGGAATATTCTGAAAGCCACCAAGTTTACAAGTGCACTATTGATTGGTCCTTCCAAACCCAGGTAGATGTTTCAATTCTGTCACAAAAAGACAGCATGGTTCCAGAGAGCAAAATTTTGGACTCAATAGAACCATCGCTGTGGGCAAATAATATATTTGATGTAATTCTAATGAAGGGAGCTCCCTAATTAAAAAATCACTCCAAGGAGTGAATACAGACTGTGTACACACCAATACCCTCTGAAAAAGGAGGCCATCGATGGAATAACTCCTGTTTTCAATAGTTTATTGAGGGGAGGAGTTATTGTAGAATGTCCTTATTCAATGTGTTGTAGCCTAATTTAGTACCCTAGAGTGGACTTTTCATCCAGGTTTGACCAGAGCAGAGGACGAGCTTCGGGGATGCCCGGTGAAGGTTAAAACTATCTTCACTCCTGTACTTTGTTGTTTCAGAGAGGAGGAAAGCTCGAATACTGTATCTGTGTCTGCCTGGCGCTACAGTCCAAAGACCCAAAAGCTGGAAAAAACAGGCTTTTATTTAAGATTGTTGTACTATATGTGCATTTACATACAGCTAAGTTTTTTTTCTGTTCAAGGTGTCAGCTATGACCAGTGAAAAGCAAGACTGGAGTAGGGTTAAAATTTGATTTTGGTTTGCTACTATTAGGAGTGTGTACAGTGGTATGAAAAAGTTTGGGCACCCCTGATAATTTTCATGATTTTCCTTTATAAATCATTGGTTGTTCAGATCAGCAATTTCAGTTAAATATATCATATAGCAGATGAACACAGTGATATTTGAGAAGTGAAATGAAGTTTATAGGATTTACAGAAAGTGTGCAGTAATTATTCAAACAAAATTAGGCAGGTGCATAAATTTGGGCACCCCAACAGAAAAATTACATCAATATTTAGTAGATCCTCCTTTTTGTAGAAATAACAAGCCTCTAAAACGCTTCCTACAGCTTCCAGTCTGGATTCTGGTTTAAGGTGCTTTGGACCATTCTTCTTTAGAAACATCTCCAGTTCAGTCAGGTTTGATGGTTTCCCGAGCAATGGACAACAGAAGCCACATTTTCAGTAATATTCATGTCTGGGGACTGAGATGGCCATTCCAGAAAACGTTGTACTGGTTCCTCTGTATGAATGCCTTAGTAGATTTTGAGCAGGGTTGGGGTCGTTGGCTTCGGTGCCACTTCAACTTTGTCACTCTGATTCTTGAACATTGTTCTCAAGAATCGTGCTGATATTGACTGGAATCCATGCGACCCTCAACTTTAACAAGATTCCTAGTACCTGCCTCTGGACACACAGTCCCACAGTCATGATGGAACCGCCACCAAATTTTACTTGTGGGTAGCAAGTGTTTGTCTTGGGACGCTGTGTGTTCTTTTCCGCCCACGCTTGTTTATGTCCAAATAACTCAGTTTTAGTTTTCATCAGTCCCACGGCACCCTTATTCCAAATGAAGCTGGATTGTCCAAATGTGTGCTGTAGGCACACCTCAAGTGACTCTGTTTGTGGTGTGTCTGCAGAGAAAAGGCTTCTTCTGCACCCTTACTCTCCATACAGCCTCTCCTTGTGCAAAGTGCGCTGTATATAGTTGAACGATGAACAGGTGACAACGATCGTGCAGCACCACCCCAGAACTGCATAAAAAGCAATCCACCGCCAATCGATGAGGTTGTAGGTCTTTGGAGGTGGTCTGTGGCTTGACTATGACTGTTTCTCACCATCCTTCGCCTCTGCCTATCTGAGATTTTTCTTGGTCTGCCACTTCGGGAGTTCCTTAACTAGAACTGTGCCTGTGGTCTTCCATTGCCTCACTATGTTCCTCACAGTGGAAACTGACAGCTGAAATCTCTGAGAGAGCTTTTCCCTTCCCCGGACTATGGAACAGAAGGTCCAGGGTTCAAATCCCACTTCTACCAAGCTGCCACTGTTGGGCAAGGCCCTTAACCCACAATTGCATGAATTGTAAAGACTGTATCAATTGTAAGTCGCTCTGGGTAAGGGCATCTGCTAAATGCTGTAAATGTAAATGTAAATTTAATCTTACAAGCAACTGGACGATAAGGGCCTTGCTCAAGGACCAACAGTGGCAGATTGGCAGAGGTGGGATTTGACCCCTGGACCTTCTACTACCACAGTCCACAGGATAGCACAGCAAATAACAGTAGACACTCGAAACCATAAAATCGGCAATCTAAGATAACTGTAAATGAATGGAACCACGTCACTCACCTGAATTAATGTTTTTCAGGAGCGATGTGCGTAGATTAATGTCTAAGAGTCGTTTGACTTTCAAAAAAAATATTTTTTTCAATAATAACATGTTTGTTTACTTTGTCACCAATACTGCTAGAATGAGGTGAATCGCCCAATATCAGACACCTCACTTCCGGTTTTCTGTAACTTATCTTTCTGCCTAAAACGTATATAACTGTAAAAAAAAAATCTTTATAATAAATTTGTTTTGTTAGTAGGATGGAAAGTTATCGCATTTTTTAATTTGCAGTAACGAAATATGCAGTGTTGTTGTTTTATTTACTTCTTAGGGGATTTAAACTACTTTTCTGATCCTATAAAAATTTATCTCATGAGAAATCGGGACTCCATTTTTAAAAGACGTAATTTATTACACATTTTCACAAAAATTAATACTAATTAATAATTTAATAAATCATTATTAATATAATAATTTTTAAATTAAGTATAGAGTAAATTACACCCATGCCAGAAGACACAGCTCTACAGTGCTCGCACCATGTCCTCTTCCTTCCACAAATTTCTTTTTGCCATGTATCTGTGAAGATAAAAGTTGCATTTCGAGCTTCTTTGTGTTTTTCTAACGTATTATATTATTATTATTATTATTATTATTATTATTATTGCTATTCCTCTTCTTCCTCTTATTATTATTATGAATAATAAACTATGATTTGTTATTATGATTACAAGTAATGTTATTATTATTAATATGACCATTATTAATACGATCAGTATTATTAATATTGCAATTAATAATACAAGCAATAATAATAATAATAATAATAATAATAATAATAATAATAATAATAATGTTTGTAATACTGCGTGCTTTTATTCAGCTTGCTTTTCTTGTTATGAAACACAGTTTGTTGCGTATTTGACAGTAACGCTCAAATGAGAAATCGCGTTTCCACGTCGTTCCTAACTGATTCAATGAATTACAATGAGATTAAGTTAGTCACCCTTACTCTGTATGTATGACGTTACTATGGCGGGAAAGTTTTCGTCTCAGAGCAAAGAAGCTCAACGGTAAGACAACTTTTACACTGAGACAAATACCCGTCTCGAAACGAAAATGAGCTGCGTGTTCCATGAGTTTTTGTACACGCAGAATTACAACGTTGTTAGCGATATTTAAATACCATGTTCAGATGTGATTTTTGTAAGAATACAGTTTAAATACCCTTCTAAGGCGGGAGGTTACGTTTTTTTAAATTCCTCAACGCGAATAGCGAAGAGACAAAGAGGAAATATGTAACATGCGTAAGTGTCTGGTGTTTGGGGACGTCTGATGTTGGGGGGCGTGGCTAATACGCTGCCAAAACAGGCGAAACAATATGTTTCCAAGTTTGAACTGTGTCGGTGCATGAACACACATGTTTTGTATGAGTTGCTGGGCTGGTTTCCTGCTTCCTGTTTCTGCAGTGTTGAGTCAGTATTTTCATCTCGGTTATACTCAAATGTCTGTGGCATAGCCTCAAAAAATGAATTAAATGATCATAACAAATGTAAAATATGACAAGTAGCTTGTGAAACATTCTTCTGTAGAAATTATTAAGTTTCTTTCAAGGATGAAGTTTCTCCGTGTGACTCTACTTATTCTCTTCAGCTTTAAGGAATCAAAATCAGGTATTAATCTACTTACTGTATCTGTACTGTGTCTGGATAAGAGCATCTGATAAATTACTAAATGAAAAAGTAAATCTGCTGTCTGTCTGTACTAACGTTAACGTCGGTATTAACGCTAACGTTCAACATTTCTTTAGTAAAGGTAAACTTTACTGACATTTGAAAACACCATGAAGATTTTCAGTACATTATTTCACTAGATATGGAATAGTTTTAGTGGACAATTTTGGTGTTGTTTCTGATGTACCATATACATGTAGCTATCAGAACGTTTTTTAATCCATTTAATTTTCAGTAAACTAAAAATATATTAAAAAAGTAAGGCGTGTGCATTCATACGCAGAAACTTGGTCACATATTGAATTCTTGATTTCATCAAACTGTTTCCAGAGGTCTAAGTGGTGCTCTGATATAGTAGACTGCATACATATTACACCAAGCTTGTTTTCTGAAAACATTGCACAGCTTTCAAGACTTGTTTTGACCTTTAAAAAAGCAGAATTAAAGCTGTTGCACCAGTCTGAAAGCAGATGAGGTAAAGCTTAGAAGGAAAAGGAAAGCTAGAAACTGAGCAGGAGTCAGTGGAAGGAAGCCATCAATGCATCATCTGAATGAAATATAGAAAGTCAAACAAACCCAGAACTAACACCTAAACAGTAAAAACAATGTTTTAATGGCTGAAGAGAAGCAATGATGGAGTGTGGACGATTGAATAAAAGTGACATATCTTTGAATTACCAATCTGCATTGGCCAAGGAGATGATGGTGGACTTTAGTATGGAGCTGATCTAAAGAAACATACAGTGTAAAAATGAGCGTCTGAAGAAAATACAATGTCCCACTCGTTTATGATATAGGGTTACAGGGCATATTAACCCAGGGGAAAAGGCCAGCAGGAAATTTGGATCTCAAACCCATTGCACACTGCTAGTGAAAATTTTAAACTCTGATCCATGATAAGGCTCCTTTCTGCAAAGCTGGTCTGTCAACTGATACTTGAGAAATTTGGAAGAAGCTTTTGTTTTTCATTTGTGAAGTCCAACGTGTAAATAATTAAGGCTACCATAAAAGGCCAAGGAGGAGTCGGTTTTTATGATGGTAATTCCATTATTTTTCCTCAGTACTGAGTGATATTTTTTTCCTATTTGATCTGGAATATGGCACTGATTAAAGTAATTTAATGTACATGCAAATAATTTAATGTACATGTAAGAAGTAAAAAAAAGTGAATGAACATTCTTTAAGTATGGTCATCCTGTAATTTTTGTCAAGGTGTTGTATGCACAATACTCCACAATCGCAAGGCAAAAAGCAGGTTTTTGGAATGTTTTGTAAATGTATTAAAATAAAAAAAACCTGAAATATTCCATTTACATAATTATTTTGACACTCTTTAACGTGTTACTTTCAAAGTGATTTCTGTTTCTAACTTGGATAAACTGATTTCAGAACTCCCTTTAGTTTTTTTCTTTTCTTAACATGCCTTTGCATTTTCTCTCAAATCTTTTCTGTTTCTTCTAAATTGTCTTTCTTCTCTCAAATTGGTCTCCTACATGTTCTTTGTCCCTGACCAAACATAGTAGACAAACAGTTACCGTACTGTCTGCTGCTGGACAGAACTAAATGAGCAGCACAGAAACATGGCTGTACTCAGCTTTAAATGCTTTCATTAGCGGCTGCAAACAAGTCAGAGCTCATTAGCCACCAGAGCAATCCAGTTTGGACTGTATATTTCTTTTGACATTGCTGGTCAGACTCAGACGTAGTGGTACGGTGCTGGCTTGAACTGTGTGCTTAGACTTCTTCTACTGAAGAAGCAACAGCAACATACACGATCTGCCCCTAAGTGGTTACAAATGGTTGAATCTTCATTTTATTACTCCAGAAGACCTTCTCATGGTCAGAGAGTTGTTCAGGTGCATTTAGGCAATCTCCAGTTGGACTCTAATGTGCTTTGTAGTGAGGGATGGCTTCAGTCTGGCCACTATAAAGTTCTGCACTGATGGTTGTCCTTCTGTAGTGTTCTCCTCTCTCCACAAAGGAACTCTGGATCTCATTCTTGTTACGGTTCGCCATATAAAAAGGATGATGAACCGTGTAAAACAAAATATAAATGGGTTGGGACCCAAATGCAGTTAGCTCCAGTTGGTAATTATAACTGAAATAGGACTAAATAAATAAAAGGAAATGAAACTACAAATATAAATAATAAATAAAACTAAATAAACTAAACTGCACGCCGTAAGCGTAAAGTGCAGCTATTCTGAGCACGCTTATGGCGTGCCTCCGTTGCGCAAAATGAGCGCCGAGTCTGTGCATGCGCAGCGCGCAATGACACGAACGGAGCTTCTGCAAACATGTGCGGCTCCACCGCGGTTTAAACGCGGCCGAGGGGGCGTGGCACCGTCACAGGGTAGTGAAGAGGACTTGGTTATTAAACTCTGCGTCCTCTTCAAACGCGATCGGGGAATAAATATTCCCGATCGTGGCGAGGAGGGGTGACAGCGTGAGAAAAGACGGCTGTCATAAAGGAATGGAGCTGCAGGTGCAGCTCGGTGAAAGTAAAAAATAATAAATAACAAAAAGGCTGACCCTACCCTATCTAGGGCCCTACCAATACCGAGCTGCCTCCTAGCAGCCTCCCGTCTGAGGGACTTGATTCCCCCAGACTACCTTTATCCCTGACAAAATAAAATAACAAACAAACGAAATGAAATAAGCCATCTAGAAGCCGAAGTGCAGGCAGCAGCGAACGCGCCAGAGCGTCAGTTGCCGGGTGCATACGAAAAGTCACGTGAGCGCCAGTCACGTGAGCGAGGGCAAGGCAGTGGCAGCCACTGAGTCCCTAAGGTGTGTATATATAGGCTGGACCGCAGGTGGCGCCACTTACCCATTAATGGCCCAGGAAAGCTGACGCACGCGCTACACACGTACTGCTGCAGCTCGCGTGGCCGATAGTGGCCACGGAGCGATCCCTAGCAAAAACTTTCATTCTCATTCTCACCTCGTCATCCAGTTTGGAAGGAAAACCCAATTTTTGCAAGGTGCTGGTGTGTGCCGTACACTTTCCACTTCTTAATAAAGCTCTGAATAATACTCACAGGGAGAGTTAAAGCTACTGAAATGTTCTTGTATGCATCTTCTAATTTGGCCTGGTTTTATTCTGTAGTCATTAAAACCATTACAGTTAATGTCAGGTGTGCCCCTATTAGCCTGTGTGTGATTTGGAAGGTGATTGGTTGTGCCTGAGTAAATTTATTTGGTTACTTTAAGTGGCTGATTACTTATCCAAACCAGGTATTTTAATAATTAAATTCTAATCATTTATCAGAAATTTTTATCATGAGTGTTATAATATGTAAATACAGTTGGAAAAAGTTTTTAAATACATTATTACTTAAATTTTCTTATTTCTAATGTGTCTTTTCTATACTAATTTACAAAACTTTCCTGAAGCCTATTTTTGCTTTGATATTGTGGAATATTGTGTGTAGATTGATGAGGGGGAAATTAGATGAAGCCATTTTATGATGAGTTTGAGTCATACCAAAATATGGAAAACCTGAAAGGATCTAACACGATTTGTAGACACATTATAAGTCAAAACTTGCTGCAAAAATTACTTTGATTAACAGTCTGTGGATACTGACTGTGTTTAGATGTAGTTTTATATCAATAGACAGAACCTGATGTTTGTTAGGCCTGTAAGGATTTTTTACAAACTTTGTTAAATCGTTGTCTGTTTTATTTTCCCTGTTAACAGTTGTTATCTGAGACTTAAGTGTTCTGCTGATTAAACAAGCTACAGGTGTAATAATGTAGAATGTGTGTTAATTATTTTTCCCACAATACAGAGGATTTTAAGGTGGTTGGTCCAGATGCTCCTCTTGTTGCTGTAGCTGGTGAAGACTTGGTTCTGCCCTGTTTTATCCAACCCAACGCCAGTGCTGTGGACCTGAAAATTCAGTGGTTCAGACTAGATTTAAAGGACACATTAGTTCATCTCTATAAGGATAAAAAAGACAGGAATGAAAAACAATATCAGTCCTACACAGGAAGAACATCACTGTTTAAAGAGGAGCTACAGAAAGGAAACACTTCCCTCAAACTCTCAGCTCTCAGAGTCTCTGATGAAGGACATTACAAGTGTTTTGTTGATGCTGGATCCTGGTATGATGACATCACTGTTCATGTCACCATTGAGGGTAAGATCTGCTGAGATGCTGCATTACACTCAGTTGTGTGATTTTTTTCTGACAGTGGAAAAACATAATAAAGTACAAAGTACATTTTGAAACAGTGTTTGCTTCCAAAGAATTTAGCACAGTTGCCCTACAGCTCCAGAGATCCTCGGTTTGATTCCAACCTTGGAATCTGTCTGTGCGGAGAGCTGTATTTGCGTCTGTTTATTCCAGATACTCCAGTTTCTTTCCATACTCCAAAGACATGCTTAGGTCAACTGGTCACTCTAAATTAGCCCTCTATGAATCTGACTGACTTACTAATATATGTTCTTACTGACATGTTGTATCTTTGCTCATGTTGTGAATAGACATTGATGCTGATGTGACATTAAATAAACAAACAAACAAAGTAATGTTTTGATTGTAGCTTCAGGAACCCAACCAGTGATCACTATGAAGAGTTATGATAGCTCAGGAGGGATCAATCTAGTGTGTGAATCCAGAGGCTGGAACCCTGAACCTAGGGTTTTTTGGATGGACAAAGAAGGAGATGTTCTACCTGCTCAAGATACACAGATACACAGAGACACTGAGGGATTCAGTGTGAAAACCCAAATCAAGGTTCATGATCATGGTGATTCCAACAGGTTCTACTGCAGAATTAAAGAAGAACATCACATGATGGAAACGGAGATTATTGTCTCTAGTAAGTGTCCATGATAAAATATCACCAGTTTATTTTAATTATATTACTTTATTTTATTCATTACAGTGTTCTGTGACTGTATGCTTATTAGTTATTCAGGTTATTAAATTAAAATAACTTGTAACTATATTTTTGTACTTGGTCTCACTTTTAGGTAAAGTTTTCAGTATCTGGAAGGTTGCTGTCGGCACTTCAGTTTCACTTTCACTCATTGCTGTTGGATTGATTGTGCTGATGATATTGTATTTTCGTCTCAAGAAAGGTAATATTTTAATTTCTTTATCTAGCATCACAGGGCTTGAATTCTCCCCATGTCTAGATGGATTTCCTCCAAGTTTTCTCTCACATTCCAAATGTGTTAGGTGGATTGGTGTCTCTAAATGTGTTTTCACACTTTTACCCTGTTTTGCCATATGGTTACCGACCCCCTGTAACCCAGAATTAATTTACATGGGTGTTCAAAATGAATTAAGGAATGATATACTGTTAGTTTACCAATATTGCCAATAAACTGTGCTGGTAACAAACACATGCACATATATTTGTCTTTCCATCATTGTGGTGACTTTCCATTGGTGTAGTTAATTCATGCTACACCTAATAGTAACCTTAACCTAAACTTCACCAATCTAAATAAAATATTTTGGCTATTTTATTTCAACAGTACGATTTTGTAATAAATTGTCTACATAAGGTACACACACACAAAAGCTATGAACCATTTTTGTCTGTTTCAGAGACTGAATGGCAGAAACAGTTTGGAGGTAAGGATGATTTTTTTTTCTTCTGAGATCATTAAATAATGTGTTTTCACACTGAGGGATCAAATCTTTCACTGTCACATATAATTACTAAAGTGACATGTATAAACACTAATTACAGTGTAAGTGTCATGTTCTGCATACATTAGGGAGACAGATGTAGATGTAAGTGTTCGAGATTTATTTATAACAGACACAGTGAGAGAGGCAAGAGTCTAAGCTAAGAAACACTGCTACAAATAAACACAGAAACTCACAGACGATGCTAATAAACACAAATGCTACCAGACAAAGCTTAAAACATAGACAATGAACACAGATGAGCACAAGGGCTAGGCTAACATGGACACACACTGCTAAAACACATGGACTGAGGACTAACAAACAGATAATGTGCTAATACAATACACAGACAATCGAATTCAGAACAGGGCCACAATGAACCACAAGACACTACTACGTCAAACAGATAGCACACCAGAAATAAAGTAGCAAGTGAAACAAGAACACACAGTGACAAGGAGCAGACTAGTAAGAGCAACAAACCGAGAAACAGGTGCCAGGAGAAACGAGGGGGTGTGCAGAGACCAGACAAGGAAGTGAACAGAAGTGAGGGCACATGGAAAGAGAAAGGTCAGATGAGAGCTAAAGTATGGCAAAAAATATTTAGTCAGCCACTGATTGTGAAACTTCTTTTATTTAGAAAGATGAGAGAGTTCTGTAATTTTCATCATAGACACACTTCAACTATGAGAGACAAAATGAGAAAAAAAAATCCAGGAAATCACATTGTAGGATTTTTAAAGAATTAAATTGTAAATTATGGTGGAAAATAAGTATTTGGTCAATAAGTCAATAAGTTCAACTCAATACTTTGTGACATAACCTTTGTTGGCAATGACAGAGGTCAAACGTTTCCTGTAAATCTTCACCATGTTGGCACAAACTGTAGCTGGTAGTTTGGACCATTCCTCCATGCAGATCTCCTCTAGAGCAGTGATGTTTTGGGGCTATTGATGGGCAACACAAACTTTCAACTCCCTCCAAAAAGTTTCTATGGGGCTGAGGTCTGGAGACTGGCTGGGCCACTCTAGCACCTTGAAATGCTTTTACGGAGCCACTCCTTCGTTGCCTGAGCGGTGTGTTTGGGATCAGTGTCATGCTGGAAGACCCAGCCACATTCCATCTTCAAAGCTCTCACTGATGGAAGGAAGTTTTGGCTTAAAATCTCACAATACATGGCCCCGTTCATTCTTCCCTTAACACGGATCAGTCGTCCTGTCCCCTCTGCAGAAAAACAGCCCCAAAGCATGATGTTTCCACCCCCATGCTTCACAGTAGGTGTGGTGTTTTTGGGAGGCAACTCAGCATTCTTCTTCCTCCAAACAAAACGAGTTGAGTTTTTACCAAAAAGTTCTATTTTGGTTTCATCTGACCACATGATATTCTCCCAATCCTCTTCTGGATCATCCATATGCTCTCTGGCAAACTTCAGATGGGCCTGGACATGTACTGGCTTAAGCAGGGGGACATGCCTGGCACTGCAGGATCTGAGTCCCTCTCGGTGTAGTGTGTTACTGATGGTAGCCTTTGTTGGAGGAAGAAGAATGCTGAGTTGCATCTTAAGAACACCATACCTACTGTGAAGCATATGGGTGGAAACATAATGCTTTGGGGCTGTTTTTTTCTGCAAAGGGGACAGGACGACTGATCCATAATTTACAATTAAATTCTTTAAAAATCCTACAATGTGATTTCCTGGAATTTTTTTTCTCATTTTGTCTCTCATAGTTGAAGTGTACCTATGATAAAAATTACAGACCTCTCTCATCTTTCTAAGTAGGAGAACTTGCACAATCAGTGGCTGACTAAATACTTTTTTGCCCACTATATCTACCTTTAGGACTTTGGGGAAAATCTGATGATGTTTTAGATCATATCTATGCAGAAATATAGAAAATTCTAAAGGGTTGACATATTTTCGAGCACCACTGTACATGCATCTATAGAAATGGCAGGTATAAACAGTATCTGTAACGACCCCCGGCGTGTTCCCCCGGTCTGAGTCTGAGCTTCTATGTGTGTCTGTGGGGGCTGGTCTATCTTCCCTTCACGCATAGAAGCTCACCTTGTTAATTTGTTTGTGTCTCCTTCAGTGGCCGAGTGGGCTATTGCATTGTTCCCTGATGCTGAAGCCCAGGGTTCAATCCCCAGCCACTGAGGTTGCTTCATTGTTTTATTTATTTCTCCCCTTTTTGGTGAACCAATGTTTTATTTCAATATTTATATTTTGGTTCAGTATTCCATCTGGAGATAATCACTATAGGGTCCTAAAAAACTTTGATTCTTTTGTTTTCACGGTTTGCCCTCGTTTTTAATATGGCGAACCGTTACAGGATCAGCATGTCTGTATTAAGAAATGTTTAATTATTAGTTTATACACAGTCCAGTTACATTATTATGACCCCCATATGTTTCTACACTCACTGTACCTTGTATCAGCTCTGTTTACCATATAGAATACAGACTGTAGTCCATCTGTTTCTCTACATCCTTTGTTCGACCCCTTCATTCTGTTCTCTAATGGTCAGGACCCCCACAGGACCAGCACAGATCAGGTACTATTTGGGTGGAGGCTCATTCCCAACACAACAGTGACAATGACATACTGGTGGTGTTAGTGTGTGTTGAGCTAGTATGATTAGATCAGACACAGTAGTGCTTCTGGAGTTTTTAGACACAGGAGCTCATCTGTTGTTGTACAGTTTGTGTTAGTCGTCCTCTAATCCTTCATCAGTGTTTACAGGAAGCTGCCTACAGGATGCTGGTGGCTGGACATTTTTGGCTGGTGGGCTATTTTCAGTCCAATGAGGTGTAAAAATCTAGCAGCACTGCTGTGTCTGATCAATACATTTTACAACCTCGTAAGATGCTACACTGGATTCAGCTATTAGACTATGAGTAGTTTGAGGTGATTTTGACAAAGAACTTAGGAACGTTAATTTGGATTATAGATGTAGGGTTTTTATGTCTAAGAGTATCATGCTCTTATTAACGCTCTGTGGCTCTATGACCAAAGATGGAAATAGGACGCAGTTGAAGGATAGATGCGTGTTATTATTTTTATCTGATTCAATATCCAATCTGATTAAATATCCAAAAGACTCCAAATTCTGTGTAGTTTTTTTAGATGTATGGGGTAAATAGCTACAACATTCAACTTTAATAATTATCTCCTATTAATATGTTTCCCACAAGTATTACATCTTATTTAAGTCCATCAGAGGTCAGTTACAAAGTGTCTAGAATATTAATAATATATTATATTATATATTATATAATATATTAATAAGTATGTAGTTAATTCAGAGATTTTTTTATCAACATGCCAGCTAGAATTGTATCAGGATCTAGTCTGTTATATATGGCAGAGGTTGACCTTTAACATGACTAACTACACAGCTTTCATATCTATTATTACTTGCACATTACCTATCTATAAAAGGATTACTTAGATTATTATGGGAAGAAGCAGTAACAAATTTATTATAAAATACATAGGTAACGACAATCAAAATACAGCAAGGTAAAACATATGAACTATTACATAAGAATATGGACTTACAGAATCGATAATGGAATATTGAGCCACGATGTGTTAGAGTCTTACCTTCTAACCTACGCTAGGGGGCAGTGTCAGCTCAGTTAACATCTCTGGGATCCTGACGGCAACCACAATCGCACATGCATATCTGTATGCTGCGTAATTGCGAAAATGGGCAACACCTGCCAGGTTAGGTATTTAAGATCGCCTGTGAGCTTGGTGTCGCACCATTCGACCGAATTTGCTGCCTAATCGCTGCGTCGTGTATTTAGGTGGTATTTATCATTGTTTTGGCCCGGTAGGCCTAGCAGTAGACCGGTCTTGCCAAGGAGATCGGCCATGTAGGGTTCAAGACCTGAGATAAGATAGGGATTAGATGCTAGTGCAGGAACTCAGATTTCCCCTTCTGTGCTATCCCCCTTTTTCCATGTTTCTAGTGATCGCCTTTTAGAGATCGCTTCTGTTTTCACGTTCCCCTCGCTCTCTGGTGCAGAGCGCCGTTCTTAACCTCTGCACCTCATACACCTCCTGCGTAGCGGAGCCACGGCGTAAGCGTGACTTTGTATAAGGGCGCTGTACGCTTACGGCGCATGTTCTTGTTGTTTTTTTCCTGTTCTTTTCTTCAGTGGCTGAGTGGTGCATTGGGTTAATTCGGCATCAAACCACACGTCCACCCCTGGTTCGAACCTCAGCCGCTGAAGCCATTTTCTTTGTTGTTTTATTTGCTTACCTTTTTGTGTATTTTGTTTCTTTTATTTATTTACATTTTGGTTCTCAACTTCCATCTGGAGCTAACTACATTTATGTCTTAAAAAACCTTTATATTTTTATTTTCACAGTTCGCCCGTTTTTTTCAATATGGCGAATCATAACATGATGGTAACGACTGCCGGTCTCTGGATCACTCTCTGAATCGTTCGTTTCTCCCTAGTTCTATAGCTACATATCTTCATACTGTTTATATCCTTTGAACATCTGTGTCTTAGTAACAAAGGACATGGGTTATCACAAAGTTATCACATGGGTGTCTGTTGGCTGAAACAATCATTCTTATCTGTCTGAGGTGACTGTGGCAGACCTCATATTGTCGGGAATGATCACTATCCTCTTTGAGATGATAATTCAGTTAGTCATCATATGGGTATTGGTCAGCTGAAACAATCATTCTTATCTGTCTGAGGTGACTGGCTACCTTGTTCAGTCCAGGCAGACGGTGTCTCATGAGGTCAAAAATGAGTGTCTGTTCTGTGCATTATTGTGCAAGCATTGTACAGTGCTGTATGTCTCACCACATTGGTCTCCATGAAATATGGATTCCGTAGATACCAAACATGACATACTACAAACCTTTGTACACAAATACATTGAGAAACAAATAGCATCTGCCACACAATAGTACAGGCCTTTAATTCATAGGATAATGAATTTTTTTCCTACAAATCCCACCTCAGGGACGTCTAAAAACAGAGTTCTTTAGCGACCCTAAAACCTGAGTGGCAGTCAATGCCAATGTTGAGAATGCACAGTAATATAGATAGTTAGGTAGATAGGTAGGTAGGTAGGTAGGTAGCCAAGTCAGGTTTATTTATATAGTGCTTTTTACAATGGAACAGTGTCTCAAAGCAACTTTACAATTTTAGATTATCTCCTAATATCTACGTCCAATCCCAAATTGAGCAAGCCTAGGGCAACAGAGGCAAGGAAAAACTCCCTGTGTTATGAGGTTATGAGGAAGAAACCTTGGGAGGACCAAGACTCAAAAAGGGACCCAACCTCCTTGGGTGGCGTAGATGATAAATCTAAGAATGAAACTAAAGTCATGGAGTCATAGTTCAAATAAATAAATATGCACATCGGCATTAAGTGGTCCTATACACAGAGTCACTCCAGGATCCTTAGTCTAAGCAGGAAAGTCATTGGCGGAACTTCGACCCCAGCCAAACGGAGGAGGGAGAGAGTTACTGCCCTCCGGTGTGGCCCGGGTATGATGGTGCTGGAGCTGATGACGGAAGCAGCTTGAGTGAAGCTGAAGTGAATGAAGGGGCAAGAACTGGTACCGGAACACAGCTCTGAGAGAAAACAGAAAACACAATTAGTTATTGATTAAGAGCACAGTGTCTATTAACAATCACTGATGCCATGTGTAGCATGAGACCCCGGCAGCCTTAGCTATAGCAGCATAGCTAGAAAGAGGAGAACTGGAAGGTAACACAGCCAAGAGGGATCACATGAGACATCGGCAAACCCACGGGAGACAGAAGACAGCAACCCAACGTCTCTGATCACCACAAGACTCCACAAGACCACAAGACTAGCTGCCCGAGTGCTAACTCGAACTAGAAAATTTGATCATATCACTCCTGTTCTATCATCACTACACTGGTTACCAGTCAAATTCCGCATTGATTACAAAATACTTCTTATAACTTATAAAGCTCTACATGGCCTGGCCCCACATTATCTGAGTGAACTCTTAGAGTTTTACAATCCAACTCGTCTACTTCGTTCGCAGCCTCCCTCAGCTGCAGCCTTGGCAGAACAGATTAGTGGTGCTAGAAACCTGGCCTCGGGTCGCCTCCTTTATTTATGCTTGCACCAGATGGGTTCACCGTTCTCTAGAAATTCCCTCATGGCTAATTCGCCCTCGCCCATTTACTTACTGCAGATAAATTAAATCACGCCAGTCAGCTCCGGCGCCCGTCTGCGCCCGGCGTTAAACCCTTCTGATATTCAGAGCGACTTACAGCCGATACAACGTACAATACAAGCAACTGGGTTGAAGGGCTTTGCCCAAGTGCCCAACAGTTCCAGCGTGGCATTGGACACCATGTTATCTGGTACAGTTTTCCCCAAACTGGGGGCAGGAGCAAGGCAGGGGTCATTTTGAGAAAATACAAACATCATCAGCAGAACAGAGCATGACGGAACCAGGACCATGCTTAAGAGTTGGTAAAATGTAGTTCACGCAGTCCAGATCATATCAAGGTCATGCGCAAAGCTCAACCCCAGCACGTTCATACAAACTGTAATGCGAATTTGCTTTCTTGCTTTCATTTTCACTCTCTTTCTCTGGAAAGCTGGTCCGGAAAAATTATTAAGCCATTTTTAAATTCTTTGGTTGTAGCTGAAGGTCGAATTTGAGGTTATGGATCATTAGCCAAGTTTCCATCCAAAGGTAATGAAATTTCAGCAGGAATAAACGCGAATGAAGTCGTGTTTCCATCCAGACAGTTATGCACTTTAGATCACGATCAGGGGAGGCATTGGAACAAGTACAAATTCTAAATGTAACTACAGCGATTTTGTTTTGTTTTGGGCCTGATCAGGTGGAACGGATGTGACTTACAGCTTGATGGTGATCTTATGGTGATCAGAGACGTTGGGTTGCTGTCTTCTGCCTCTTGTGGGGTTGCCAATGTCTCATGTGATCCCTCTTGGCTGTGTTTCCTACCAGTTCTCCTCTTTCTAGCTTTGCTGCTATAGCTAATGCTCATGCTCCACATGGGTCTCTTGCTACACATGGCATCAGTGATTGTTAATAGACACTGTGCTCTTAATCAATAACTAATTACATTTTCTGTTTTCTCTCCGAGCTGTGTTCCGGCAGTTCCAGCCCCACACATGATGTTCATCCGCTGTAGCTCCACTCAAGCTGCTTCCGTCATCAGCTCCAGCCCCACCATACCCGGGCCACTTAATGCCGATGTGCATACTTCAAATTTTATTCGAACTTTGACTCCATGACTTTAGTTTCGCTCTTATATTTATCATCTACGCCGCCCAAGGAGGTTGGGTCCCTTTTTGAGTCTTGGTCCTCCCAAGGTTTCTTCCTATAACTCAGGGAGTTTTTCCTTGCTACTGTCGCCCTAGGCTTGCTCAATTTGGGATTAGACGTAGTTATTAGGAGATAATCTAAACTTTTAAAGTTGCTTTGAGACAATGCTCCATTGTAAAAAGCGCTATATAAATAGATCTGACTTGACTTGACTTGAAGACTCTTTGACTATGAACCTCCAGCTCTGCCCTTAGTCGAAGGCAAGGATGCTCAAGTCAAGATCAAGAGGACCGAAGCCCAGTTCAGCCAGACCCCCCCACCCGACACTCCCGGCTAGAGCCATGCATCCGGGTCTAAATCTAGTCAAAAGCCTGCGTAAATAAGTATGTCTTTAGCCTAGACTTAAAAATTTGGAGACTGTCTGAGTCTCAAACGAAAGTGGGAAGTTTATTCCATAGTTGGGGGGCCATGTATGAGAAAGCATTTCCCCCTGCTGTGACTTTTTTAATTCTAGGAAGTAAAAGAAGTCCTGCACCCTGCGAACGAAGTAGACGAGTTGGATTGTAAAACTCTAAGAGTTTTACTTCTTTAACACAGTCCTCAATTTTGTTGATTGTAAGGCTGTCATTAGTTTTGGCTGATATGTACAGCTGTGTATCATCTGCATAGCAGTGGAAACTAATGCCATGTTTATGAATAACTGAGCCTAGTGGCAGCTTGTACTGAGAGAATAAAAGCGGGCCAAGCACTGACCCCTGAGGCACGCCATACTTCACTTTTGAGAGCTTAGACCTTAGATTATTTATATGAACAAACTGGCACCGGTCAGTTAAGTAGGATTTAAACCAAGAAAGTGCCAATCCCTTAATACCTACAGTATTTTCTAGTCTGTTTAGTAAAACATCTTGATCTATAGTGTCAAATGCTGCACTTAAATCTAACAGAACAAGAAAAGAAACACATCCCTTATCTGAGGATATTAACAAGTCATTTAGTACCCTAATTAATGCTGTTTCAGTACTATGATGGGGCCTGAAGCCAGACTGAAATGTTTCATAAATACCATTCCTTTGGAGGTCCCTGCAGAGCTGCTAATAGACGACTTTTTATAAAATTTTGGACAGAAAGGGTACGTTTGAAATTGGTATATAATTAGATATCACACAAGGGTCAAGATTACCCAAAGGTAAGGGATGAATTTAAAATAACTAACACTGGCTCTATAATACTAGGTATTACTTGTTTGAGTAAACGTGTAGGAATTGGATCTAACAAACATGTTGATGACTTAGATCTGATCAGTACAGATAGTTCAGTTCTAGTAATTGGGGTAAAAGATTCTAATCTTGATTTACAGCTAATTAAACAGATGCCTTCACTAGTGCTGCATCTGGAAGGTTGGTGAATAGTTTGGTGATGTGATGAGCATCGAGTTTTATGCCTAATGTTTTCTATCTTATCATTAAAGAAAGTCATGAAATCATTACTGTTAAAATTACACAGAACATGAGAATCACTCTCTGTAGGGTTTTCTGTTAATTTGGAGACTGTATTAAAGAGAAATCTTGGATTATTCTTTTTTCTCTCAATGATTGAGGAGAAATATGCAGCTTTAGCTTTAGTGAGGGCATGCTTATACTCTGCCATGCTCTGCTATATATATATGTGTGTGTGTGTGTGTGTGTGTGTGTGTGTGTGTGTGTGTGTGTGTGTAAAACAATTTTATGTGTGCATTCATATTTCCTCAGTCTGTTTGTGCATAATCGTGTTGTCCAAAACCTTTTACCTGGAGGTAGCAGTTGAAACATTGTGTCCAGGGTGCATGGTGTCTTTTATGATGCTGCTAGCTTTCTTTTCCAGACAATTAGCATACAGCATGTACAAGTCTGGGAGCATCAAGTCTCACCTCATGTTGCAGCTTTTTATGTTCTGCAGCGGTGCAGCTTGCATACCACACTATGGAATAGTTGGTTAGGATGCATTCTACTGCACTTCGGTAGAAATTCACCAGTAGCTCCTGAGGGAGTTGCGCGTTTTTCAGCTTCCTGAGTAAGAAGAGTCTTTGCTGGGCTTTTTAACCAGTGTGAGGTGTTAGAAGGCCATGTCAGCTGTTCAGGCACCTAGACTCCAACTTTAGGCTTTCCACCCTTTCCACTACCTCTCCGTGTATGTGGAGGGGGGAGTGATGGTCTATCTCCTGCACTTAATAATCCGATCATAGTGAGATTTTTGCAGTTATCTGATTATTCAAGTGGTCATGTAGATATACAGCATTTTTAAGAGCGTTTTGCCACTTTATTTCAAGAGCGTTTTTACTTTACTTTACTTTTTAATATATTACTTTTAATATATTCTTTATACATATATACAGTCTGAGCAACTGTAACATCTGTAATTTCCCCTCGGGGATCAATAAAGTATTCTGATTCTGATTCTGATACTCCGATCTAGGAATCAGATTAAGATATCAGATAAAGAGAGCTGGATTTTACCCAGGAATCGAATTACTCATAGCATGTATACCAGTTACCTGATTATAATCGGTGTCTTTAATATCCGCATGTGCGCGAGCCTTCCCACACGTTTGCCAGGGCTGTGTATTCTAAAGACATGGTTTTATTTGGACTTTTTTCCATTGACTTTGGCGTTCATTTTCTCACTGGATCTGGCAAGAATTAACTCCACAACATGGAATTACAGGCAGCAAAACAGGTATCGAACACTTTGTGGAGACTGAAATATTGTATATACTCAAAAAAATGAAGAATCTGAGTATTTAATTGAAAAGTTTGATGTTTATGTCACATATTTCTGTGAGATTGTTGGTTGGTTGCAAATTACAAATCTGATTACTGCCCAAGTCATGTAAACCTGGAGGTTTCCCATTATCTGATTACTCAAATGCATGTAAACTCGATAAGATTACTGACACAATCAGATTTTCTGCAGTTATCAGATTATTAAATGCATGTAAACACACTCAGTTATTACCCTACTTGTATTTTAATAAAGCTCGTTTATATTGATTTCTGCATCTCTCCCAATTTTTGCCAGACACGACAGAGTCACAAAATTATGAGTAACAACAGATGATTCATAAATCTAGTGGACTGAAAGTAAAACGTATTAAATTGACATACTCAAGTAAAGTAAAAACTACTTTAAAATGGTACTTAAGTACAGTACTTGAGTAAATGTATTTATTATTGTTCACCAATGATAACTATATATTGTCTTTATTTTCAGCCGAGCAGAAGAAGATTCTAGAAGAAGGTACAAAATTGGTTTCATTAAAATATGTATTTATACATAAGCTAAGAAACATTTATCATTTTTTCTTGAATACAATCTCTCTGTTTCACTAGTAATGGTACACATTCAGAGAGTGTACATTTTATCATCTACACACACACACACATAATTATTTACTGTTGCTATGCAGATTTTCAGCACAGGAATGACTGTCATGGTCTAGACTGTCCATTAGTAGAAAAAAGAAAAATATTTGTATTATGGATATTCTCACCACAGGAGTAACACACTGGAATGATAGAGGAACTGGTCTGAGGGGATCGGCTACAATAGCTAGGGAATTTAATCTTACTGGACCTTTTATTGGACACACGTTTTTGTACTTTGTGGGTACCCCTTGTAGGTGTGCTGTTAGAAACACTTGCATTTTTTTACATAGACATCGAGTTAGTCCTTCTATTTTGTGCTATCCTCAATTTAGTAGCAACACTGAAGGGTTTAAAAATTCCAGTTACACTGACAACTGCGTTTACACGTTTATGCCACCGGTGAAGCCTGTCTTAACACAACCATGACAGTCATTCCTGTGCTGAAAATCTGCATAGCAACTGTAAATAATTATATATCTATAAAACGTACCTATAAAGTAGCTGATAAACTGGTCAAGAAAGGTATCGATGATTACACAGAACGCTAAAATCTGTTATATTTGTTTCAGAGCTTCAGAGGGAGAAGCAGTATGCAGGTAAACATCTCTGATGATGTTTTAGGTCATACTTATGCAGAAGTATAGACAATTCTAAATGGTTCAGAAACTTTCATGCACCACTGTATTTTTTTTCTTTTTGAGGTAATTTTAAGTACTTAACAGATGAAACGTCAACAAAGAAATGTATGTTTGAGAAACATGATATCCAGGCAAGCTACAGCCTTTAAGTGTTTTAAAAACTTCAGACTTTTAAGCATAATTGATTATATAATATAATAATATAATATATTATAATTGATGAACACAGGGAGCAAGTGTGAAAGGCTTAATTAATAAATTTGTTTAATAAATGTTTAATAAATGTAGATTAAACCTTGAAGATGAGGAGACTGAGTGAGAGGAGCAAAAGGCAGGAGCTGAGGTCACTAAGTGATGAGCTGGGAGCTGATATAGGTGTCCAGCTGGAGCAGAATTACCATCGGTTCACTGAGGCTCCAATGAGTGGGGTGGAGTAGAGCTTTTTGTAGTTGTGCTGAGGCTGGAGCACTTCAGAGTTGCCAGTGGAAGTGTTGAGAGATGGAAGGATATGGAGGGCGATTTTTTAGAGGAGAGTCTTAGAGTAACAGGATGAAAGAGCTACATTCTTAGTGAGTAACCATGAAACACAGCAGGGAATGAAGGGAATGGCAGAGTTTAAATGTACATGTGAGGTGATGCGATACAGCTGACACAACTGAGTGGGACTGTGGTTGCTCAGTGGTTAAGGTACCGGACTGTGGACCAGAAGGTTCACCTCCACAAAGCTGCCACTGATGGGTCCTTAACCAAGGCCCTTAACACATAATTGCTTGGATTACATAAGTTGTAATCAATCTAGGTAGGAGCATCTGCTAAATGCTGTAAATGTAAATGAATATGTCAGCATTCACAGGCTTGGCTGGACAAGTACACACACAGTGAGTCCAAGATGAGGGTGAGCCTGAACTCATGAGGAAGACATTATGATCACTCTCAAATCAAATAATGAGTTACGTTCAAAAACAAATTATCTTTTTACAAGTGTTTATGTGCATGTAAACATTTGTGAGACACTAGACAGTAAATTGAGATTAAACAGTTGGTTCTCATAGTCTATGTGTTGGATGTGGAAGAGTGTGGCAGGCGCAAATTCCCGCATGACTTTGACAGGGGCCAAATAATTATGGCAAGACAACTGCATCAGAGCATTTCTGAAATCGCAAGTCTTGTGGAACTCCCCCATGAAGCAGTGGTGAGTACCTACCAACAGCGGTTTGAGGTGGGAAAACCCCTGAACTGTTAACAGTGTGTTGGGCACCCATGGCTCATCTATGCAAAAAGAGAATCAAGGTTGTTCAATCTGCTTCAAAGAAATAAACTGTGGCACAATCACAGTAGCACAAAGGTAAATCTTAGTTTAAGGATAGTGCAGTGCCCCCTGCTGTGTATGGGGCTGCCTAGTTGCAAACTGTTCAGTGCTCACCAGTCTAAGCCCTGTCTACCATCAGCTATGAGTGTTGAAACTGGCTCAGTGCAACAAAGTCTGCTATTCAGACAAGTCCTGTTTTCCTTTGTGGTTTGGTATGTGTGTGATTTGTGCGTGGGGAGTAGACCAGTCAGTGAAGAGAGAATGATGCTCTGGGCAGTGTTCTGCCAAGAAAATTAGTTTTCCCCGGTGGTAGTGGTCTCTTTCAGTAGGATAATTGGTCCTGCCACACTGTGCACATGGCTACGGAATTGTGGAATCTCTGGAACAAGACGGTAAATCTAAGTCTCAGCATGTCAGTGCTGCTTTACCAACATATTTAGTACCAACAGCATATTAAGAAGTTAAGCATGCTTTGGGTCATCCATGGAAATGATTCAAAAATCGTGGTAGAAAAAACATAAGCATACAGTGTCACTCATTAGATGGACACTTGGTATCTACTCTGCCTTATCACAATATAAATGATAATCTAAGGTAAGAAAGAAGATTTGGAGAATAATAAATAAAACACCTGGCTCCTACATTCACTTGGCAATCATGCAGTTTGTTACCACAATTTTTATTAGTAAAACTTATCCAAACAATTGTTTTTAATAAAGCAGGAATAAAACTTTCAATAAAAAAAAACATTTTTAACACGTTATTTTAACATGGCTATATAAAAGAGATCAGTGTCCAAACCTTTGACCTGTCTTGAAATACAGTCTTTGTACTGATTATATGTTGGTAAGTGTCACGCCGCACCTGCTCACCTGCTCACCACGCCCACCTGCCACCACTTTCCAGCACCTTCCACCACATTCCTGCCACCTTCTACCACTTTCTCTCTCCTCCTCCCTCCATCACTCACACCTGCTCCTCATCTTCTAGCACTTTCCACCCTCACTATAAATACCACTCACCTCCACTGACTCAACGCTGAGTCTCGTGGCTCTATCTACCACGTCCCTCTAGCTCCCTATCTCTACAGTGCATCTTTCCATGCCGAAATCTCGTCGTTCTACCTATCCGTCCCCTTGTCTCACTCTATACCTAAACCTCGCCGATCTACCTATTCGTCCGCGTCTCCTATCCTCATTCTATCCTTATCGCTCAACCACCTTGTCCGCTTTCCTTCGTCCTCATACACGCGTCTCGTATCCTTATTCCGTTCTTCCATCTCTGTAATTAGTCTCTTAAGTTCGTTTTTAGTAGTTCCGGTTATATTCTGATATCCGTTTTTGCGTTGTTAATAAAACACCGTCTGAGTTCAGATCCTCTCCAGCATGCGTCTCCTCAACTCTACAGCCGGTGTGACAGAAGACTCAGCCGTGCTTGGAGACAGCGGGAGTTTCTTTTTGATTTGAACTTGGCACCGCTGATATGACCTGGGAACAGCTTGCTGATCTTCGCGCTCAGGTCGCCGAGGTAACGCGAGCCATCTCACAGTTGGCTCCCTCCGCGAACGCGATCTCCCAGCGCGTGTTACAACAAGTCTGGTTCCCGGCAACCGCGACTGCCACGCTGGTAGCTCCGCCCACCTCCGGCGCACCGCCGGTCCCTGAGATCGCATTACCGTAGAAGTTTGATGGTAACCCTGCTCGGTACAACAACTTCCGTGCACAATGTCTACGTTACCTCGAGCATTATCCACCCAGCTCAGATTATACAGCGGTAGCACTGGTGGTGTCTTGCCTTTCAGACAGGGCCCTGAAGTGGGTCGCAGAGAGAAGGTCACAGGTGTTATCCGGGGACTGTGACCAACTGCTGGATGTACTGGGGGCAGTTTTTGGTCCACCCGTTGATAGTGGACCGTACACCCCTGAGGTCCCACTATTCGGCAAGTCCACGCCGAATGGTCCGCTTTTGGATGCGCTCGGGGCGGTAGTCACTTCCTTGCTGGATAGCGAACCATACGCCTCTGAGGCTCCACTTTCCGGCGTGTCCCCGCTGAGTTACCAATCTCCCAGGGCTCAGCCGCCACCTCAGTTTGTTCGCCACTTGCTGGATCCTTCATTTGCTGGCTGTCGGAGAATCACAGCTATTAATGTGGCCAAGTGCAGTATTAAAGGCGCTTCAACGGTCTCTATTCATAGGACACCCAGTCCAGTCCAGGATTCGCCTGTCCTAGAGTCCGTTTCCGGGTTGCCCATCCCAGAGTCCGCTTTAGGGATGCCCGTCCCAGTCGAAGTGTCGCCCGTCCCAGAGTCAGCTCTTGGGACGCCCGTCTCAGCTTCAGGTTTGCTCATCCCAGAGTCTGCTCTAGGGATGCCCGTCCCAGTCCAAGGGACACCCGTCCTAGACTCCGTTCTAGGTATGCCCGTCCCAGGGACATTACAGGGCCTGCCAATGTCTGAGATCTGTCATAGGTCTCCGAGGCCTGGTACTCCTGCAGTCAGGCAACCAAACTCGGTCGTTGAGCCGTTCGCACCCCGCAGCACGTTGTTGGAACCTTCCCGGTCTGATAACCCGGCATCCGTGAACGCCGCGTCCGTTGTCTCCACCGAGGAGTCATTTCTGCCAAGTAGAACTACATCTGAGCTACCAGAACCTGATCACCCGGCACAGAAGCCAGTCAGCCACGTGCAGATGCACATTCACACAGTATCGAAACCAGACCCCTGCATGATGGAGCCTTCCAACTCTGAAATGGAGCACGTTGGCCTGTTCCCGTTGCCATCACCTTCGGTACCTGGGTCCAAGCCGTCCAATAAAGAGTCGGCCATTTCTGAGACCCTTCAAAGGTCGTCTAACTCGGAGTCTGCTCTGAATCATTCTGAGATCGCCCCGAGTACGCTTGAGGCCTCTCACGGATCGCCTATATCCGAGAGCGTCTCAAGCTCGCCTCTCTTAGAGATCTCCCAAAGGTCTTCTCTCATCGAGACCTCTCAAAGGTCCTCTTTCTCTGAGATCTCTCCAGGGTTATCAAAACCCGAAATCGAGCCAAGTCTGCCTTTATTAGAGACCTTCCAAAGGTCCTCTATCTTCAAGACCTCCCTAAGGTCATCTAAATTTGTGTCAGATCTCGGTTCACCTTTGTCAGAGACCTCCCTAAGGTCCTCTACCCTCGAGACCTACCAAAGGTCCTCTATCTCCGAGACCTCTCTACGGTTGTCTAATGCCGTGTCTGTTCAAAGTCTGCCGATGTCAGAGACCTGTCAAAGATCCTCGATCCCAAAGACCTCTCCAAGTTCCTCTAAACCCGAGCCTGTCTCCAATACTGCTAGGTCAGTATCGAATTCGTTTATGTCCAAGTCCAGGGACCTTCTTACTCAGCCCGAATCTATTCAGGTTCCACATAAGTCTGAATCGAGCTTCCGTCAGTCCGAGGCGGCTCTCACTCTGTCCCAATCTGAGGTAACCCAGAGTTCGTCTATGACCTTCCAAAAGTCACCTAAAGCCGATTCTGTCTCCAATCGGGTTCCGCGTCTATCGGAGTCCCTTCAAACTCCGTCTAACCTCGACCGCGTTCTGTGTCCTTCCAAGTCCGTCCTTAGTCGGTCCGAGTCACTGTCGAGTCTGTACATTCACCCTCCGTGTACCTTTCTTTCTGTCCAAGCTGCATCTAGGTCCGAGCCCCTTCTCAGTCCGTCTCAGTTTGTCTATATCCTTGAGCCGTCAGAGCCCACTCCACCTCTGCCTGAGTCTGAATCTGTCCTCTCTCTACTCAACTCCACTCCATGTTTGTCTGAGTCCGTCAAGAACATGTGTACTTCTGAATCCACTCTTAAGCTGTCTGTGTCTGACCAACCTTCCTGTATGTCTGAGTTTGTTCTAGGTTTATCAGAGTCCGTCCAATCTCTGTCCAAGTCCGGTTTCAATCAAGGTCTCTCTAACTCTGTGTCAGTCCCCTTTCTTCCTGAGTCCACTTCATGTTCCTCTGAGTCTGTTATGAGTGTCTCACTTCCAAACCTCTCTGAGTCTGGCCCGTTCTCGTCTATGTCGGAATTCCTTCTATCTCCTTCCGAATCTGTCCTGAGTGTTACTGACCCTGTCCCTAGTATGTCTAACCCCAGTCAGAGTCCAGCTAGGTCTGTGTTCATTCCCGAGTCTGAGTCTCAAAAGTCATCCGGGACCTTCTCAGGACTATCTGAATCCGAGGCCTCCCAGAAGTCGTCAGCTGTGGTTCCCGCACCAAAGTCTTCAGTCCTCGAGGCCACTCTGACATCGTCCAGGATCTTCTCGGGACCATCTGAATCTGAGGCCTTCCTGAGACCGTCTCTCCCGGTTCCTACACCAAGGTCGGCAGTTCCAGTACCTGCACGACGGTCGCCAGCTCCAGTGCCTACCCTGAGGTCATCACTCCCGGTTCCGCCGCCAAGGTCATCCGTTCCAGTACCTGCACCACGCTCGTCAGCTCCAGAGCCTTCACTGAGATCGTCACTCCCGGTCCCTACGCCAAGGTCATCAGTTCCAGTTCCTGCATCATGGCCGCCAGGTACAGTACCAGCTCCAAGACCATCACTTTCGGGTCCTATGCAGAGATCGCCGGCCCCAGTACCCGTGCCCAGATCGGCGGCCCCAGTGCCTGCACCTAGGTCATCTGTCCCTGAGATCTTCAAGAGATCATCAGCCCCCGTGTATGCCTCCTGGTCACCAGTCCCAGCACCAGCTCCAAGGTCAACACTCTCGGTTCCGACACCGAGACCGCCAGTACCGGCTCCAAGGCCACCAGTCGCCGTGGCCTTCCAGAGGTCATCAGTCCTCGTGCCTGCTCCCAGGTTGTCAGTCGCCGAGGCCAACCAGAAGTCGTCCGTCGCCGAGGCCTTCCAGAGGTCGTCAGTCCCCGAGGCCTTCCAAAGGTCGTCAGTCTCCGTGTCTGCCCCAAAGTCATCCATCATCAGACCTGATTCCTGCCACCCTTCCAGCCTCTTGCCATCCACCCGTGTCAGGTGTGCCTGTCCGGGCCTTCTGGGGCCCGGTGTCGCCCAGACTCCTCCCAGCCGTCGCCCGGAAAGGAAACCGCCGGATCGTCCGGAGTCCCCGTGGGGCCGTCCTAGGAGTCCTGGCCGCACCTGCTCACCTGCTCACCACGCCCACCTGCCACCACTTTCCAGCACCTTCCACCACATTCCTGCCACCTTCTACCACTTTCTCTCTCCTCCTCCCTCCATCACTCACACCTGCTCCTCATCTTCTAGCACTTTCCACCCTCACTATAAATACCACTCACCTCCACTGACTCAACGCTGAGTCTCGTGGCTCTACACGTCCCTCTAGCTCCCTATCTCTACCGTGCATCTTTCCATGCCGAAATCTCGCCGTTCTACCTATCCGTCCCCTTGTCTCACTCTATACCTAAACCTTGCTGATCTACCTATCCGTCCGCGTCTCCTATCCTCATTCTATCCTTATCGCTCACCCACCTTGTCCGCTTTCCTTCGTCCTCATTCACGCGTCCCGTATCCTTATTCCGTTCGTCCATCCCTGTAATTAGTCTCTTAAGTTCGTTTGTAGTAGTTCCGTTATATTCTGATATCCGTTTTTGCGTTGTTAATAAAACACCGTCTGAGTTCAGATCTTCTCCAGCGTGTCTCCTCAACTCAACTCGGTGTGACAGTAAGCAAAATGTAATCAGTGATGTGTGTGACTGGCTCGTTATCCCTATTATAAACACAATAACCATGGATTTTTATGTTGCTGTTTTTTTCAGAGCTGCAGAGAGAATCGGTGGAATTTGGTAAATAAACTTTGTGAAACTATTTTTTCATTGCTGTTACTTAATTTTTAGGTTTGATTGAGATTATATGGTCTGTTTTGTTATTAATTGGGCGGTACAGTGGTACAGTTTTGGAGATGAGTTCTTTCTTCTGTGGTCCATCTGTGTGTCCTGACATTAACACTATTTTAATGTCTGTATTTTCTCATAGAAGATCAACTTTAGTTTCTAATCAGTTTTAGATATTTCTGCAGGTGTATTTATGTGTCAATAGTTTTTTTCCCCTCCGTCGTATCACATTGTTCTCTTGGTGTGATCTTTGCAGAACGTGCATTTGTAGTGAGAGGAGCAACAGTGTTGAAATGTGTAGATTGATGAAGACCAGAACTTTAGAAATGTTTTTGTAATTGTTTTAAGCTTTATGCATGTCTACAAATCTTTTATAAAATATTCTAAATATTTGTTTTGATCAGAGCATGGTTCACATAAATCCTTCAGCCATGGACTGTGGATGATTAATGAATTGGTCAGTTCAACCACTGAAGCATTTTCTGAATCTCAGCTTAGAGCTGAGTTTACAAGAAAGAACTGGTGTTCAACTTCATTTGCTGATTTGACTCTTCCCTCTAAATTCAAACTGACCAGGATCAATGGCTACAGGCTTCACCAAATAAACTGATCCTGGTTCAGCACATTAGCTTCTGGCTTTCAGACAGCAAAAGTGACCCAGGCAGCCGAGAAACACCAGACTTGGTCCAAGAGCTCCAGGCTCACCTCCTCAGTGTGGATGTTTTTATAGTTCATTAATTTACTCTGATCAAGAGAATCAGCTCTCATGGAGTAAATGGACTGACTTGCAATTCTTGTTCTTACTGATTAAATCAGTCTTTAAGCTCAGCTTCAGCTTATCCTGCACATCTTCCCATGCTTTCATAACCAAGAAAAGAATGGTGTGATAATGTGTGTATGAACAAAAACAGGGGCTTTGGCTAAATGTTTGGAGTAATAGTGTACAAGTGACTGGGTCTTTATTTGGGTTTGCTTCATTTCAGTAAACCTCACCTTAGCTTTAATGAGAACATCTAACATTCAGATTCTCCTAAAGCCTTAAGAAACTCCATCTGGAAACTTCTTGGCTAAACTAGACGCCCTAATTATTTTTTTAAGGTTTTATTTTATTACTTTTTGATGTGACTTATTATATCAATATTAACTTATAATTCTTATTTATTTAAACAAAATTCAACTGAATAATGAACTAATCAAATGTTATTGTTTTTAGAGTATTTAAAGAAAAAGAAAAAGTATGCAGGTAAGAATTACTTTTTATACACTCCCTGGCAAAAACAATAAAGCACCCAGATAGAAATGTGGGATCGATGCAAAACTCGGCATGCAGTTCTGTCTCAGGCAGATATGTAAATGATTACAGGTGTGGTCTGCTTAGACACTGGGTATTGCCACAAGAGGGCATAAAAGTGCTTCCCCTAGCTTCCCTAAAAAAGGCTCTCAGGGCCTACTTTTTGGTATTGTACCTCTTGGTGAGAGATCGTTTGTTGCACTTGAAGACATTTTTTGCCAGTGAAGAGACTTTGAGAGGGGGCACATCATTGGACTGAGAGAAGCAGGATGGCCGTTTGGATGAATTGCCTCCATCTGAGCCATTCTGACCTAGCTGTCATGGAGCAGTGGTTCCATGAGGGGGCACACACACATGGAGGAAAGGTTCCAGATGACCCAGACAGACCACCAGTAGAGAGGATCATTGATCCAGTGACAAGCACGAGCAGCTCCCACAGTTTTGTTGTCCACTGCAACACGCTGGAAGCATATCGTTTTTAGCGATGAATCCAGGTTCTGTTTGGGATCCGATGGTGGTCAGGTTCGAGTATGGAGGCCTCATAGTGAGTGCTTCAATCCTGCCTTTGCTGTGGAGTGACACACTACCCCAACTGCTGGTGTGATGATCTGGGGAGCCATGGGCATACGACAGTCGGTCACCCCTAGCAGTGATATGAGGGACACTCAGCGATATGTGCAGAACATCCTGTGGCCATGTGTTGTCTCTCATGGCAACTGCCATTTTTCACACACAGCAAGGGTTTAACAGGAATGTCTACACCAGATTGTAACACTTCCTTGGCCTATCTTATCCTTTTGTTCTAATATTGTAATCACTGACATATATCATCATCACATTCACACAAATAAAGTGTTTTTTTCCAACAACTCCTTCTTGGATTATTTTTTGTCAATAAGTGTATTTTACAACCCGAAATCAGAAAACGTTGGCAGTATGGAAAATTCATATAAAAAAAAAAAACAGTCATGCCCAGCCATCACCGCGTCTTAAGTCGTCTTGGCAGGCTTAGATAAGATGTCTTGAGACATTTTGTTATACCAAGACGTCTCAAGACATCTTAAGACTGAATGAATGAAGACATCTCTGTGTCTTGAGACATGAAAGTAAATGTCTTAAAACAGGGAAGTAATAATTTTGCATGTCTTGAAGAGAAGGAAGAACTTGTGTCTTACGATGGTTCAGTTTAGAGCAAACAGTGCTGCTGAAGATGATTGTTTTGTTTTTTTCATATTAATATCGTGTTATATTAATTGTAATACAATTTTAAATAGTTAATAATTTAATGTAGGCTAATAACTTCTACATTCTAAACCTTTCAGAAATATTAGTTTTTGTAAATATGATCAATTTTAACGCAGAAATATTATAACATAAATCTGGTTTAAAAATCAAGAAAACAAGTAACAATAACAAAATGTATTTTATATATCAGTAGCATCAGTGTTTTGAGATTTACAAAGACTGAACTTGAGTAAGACAGAAGCCTGTTAAATTCACAATGTTACATTAAATAAATACCTAAATACTAAATCTAAGTGCACTGTTCTTCATCTCGGTCAGGTCAACAATACATTTTGAGGTGAGCTGATGTTAAAGTTTATTAAGTCAGTTGAGAACGTTAACAATATTCTCCAATATTCTCCGATAGGCGCATTGATTCCAATTGAGTCTGGCTACAGACATGCACTCTCAACCCCACATGCACTGTCAGACAGGAAGAGGAAATATGTAGCGTTTGTTGACATTTACTGAAGAACAGAAAGGACTATGGCAGCTTTAACTGAATAATTATATGTTTAGATAGCGATGTTTCAGCGCCTGTGTTTATCACTGTACAAATTTGGTTGTTTTTTGAATATTAGATTCACTAATTTTGATCCTGTTGTTAATAATAACGGTTTGATGACGACTAGCCATTAGCTAACGTAAGCATTTTAGATGCCTTGTTGGATTGAGTGATAAATACGTCAATAAAACAGGCTTTTTCTATCCCAGAAGTTGAATCTGTTCATCTGGACAAAGTTTTTGTCGGAGAAACGTTTCGTCACTCATCTAAGTGACTTCTTCAGTCTCAGCAGTTGGAAAACTTCCCCAATCTTATATACAGCACCTTTGCATAACGACTGGTACCAGCACCATTACATAACAATGGGACCGGTGATCAGTTTAATATGCAGATTGACATAGCCATTAACGACAATGGCCACGTGTGCCATTCACACATTGGGGAAGGGCTGCGATGGTTCCGTTGTAAGATGGTGAGAGGTGTACTCTGAGGCTCCTTCCTCGGTTCAGGGATGGACGTTCCCTTTTTACAAAAATGGCTTCTTTTACTCCGTGTTCAAACCATCGTTCCTCCCTATCAAGCATCTGCACGTCTTCATCCTTGAAAGAGTGTCCACTGGCCTGTAGGTGGGTGTAAACCGCAGAGTCCTGACCTGATGAGGTAGCTCTTCTATGTTGTGCCATCCGTTTCGCCAGTGGCTGTTTGGTTTCCCCGATGTACAATTCTTGGCAATCCTCCTGGCACTTAACAGCGTACACTACATTACTCTGTTTGTGCTGGGGGACCCTGGGGTGGACCAGTTTCTGGAGTAGTGTGTTTTGGAGTTTGAAAGCCACTGAGATGCGGTGTTTGGCAAATATGCGTCTCAATTGTTCAGATGATCGTGCCACATATGGAATCACCACTGGTTTACGCTTAGACTGCGGTTGTTGTTCTCCTCTCGTCAATCTGCTGGAGCACTGTATGGGCATCTTACCGGCTTTGACAAAGACCCAGTTCGGATTACCACATTTTGCCCAGGGCCTCCTTAATGTGAGATTTCTCTTCATCCTTGGCCGCTGTGTCAGTGGGGACGCTGTCTGCTCGGTGGTACAGTGTCCTGATGACTCCTAGTTTGTGCTCCAGTGGATGATGAGAGTCAAACCTTAAGTACTGATCCGTATGTGTTGGCTTACGGCAAACATCGACTTTCAATCGTCCCCCATCTCCAATCATAACCTCACAATCCAAGAAGGCTAACCTGCCGTTCTTCACATCCTCCCTGGTGAACTTAATATGTTTGTCCACTGAGTTGATGTGGTCGGTGAAATATGGCACTTCCTGAGATTTCATTTTAACCCAGGTGTCATCCACATATCTGAACCAATGGCTGGGTGGTGTTCCTGAATAGGATCTTAGTGCCTTCTTTTCCACTTCTTCGATATACAGGTTGGCCACAATAGGTGAAACTGGGGAGCCCATGGCGCACCCATGTTTCTGTCTATAGTACTGCTGTCTGTATGTGAAATAGGTGGATTGAAGACACAGCTCCAGAAGCAAACACACCTGGTCCGAGTTAAGGGTGGTCCTATTGCTGAGAGTGGGGTCATCCTGTAGTTTCACTCGGACTACCTCTACTGCCTCAGCAACTGGAACGCACGTGAAGAGAAATGTCACATCAAACCAGACCATTGTTTCATCCGTCTCCATAATGACGTCCCTCAGCTTATCCACGAAATCCATGGTGTTCTGGATGTGATGATCCGTGCTGCCTACCAACGGGTTGAGGATCAATACCAGAAACTTGGCGATGTTGTAGGTCACTGAGTTGATGATACACACAATGGGCCGCAATGGCACATCCTGTTTATGTATCTTAGGTAAACCATACAGACTAGGTGTAGGCTCCACTGGGTATAATCTGTGGTACAGAGGCCGGTCAATAGCATTGTCCTGTTCTAAAAGCTTCAGACAATCTATCACCTTCCTCTTTTACCCACTACCAGGATCTCGTTTCAGGGCTCATAAGTGTTAGTGTCTCTAAGGAGAGTCATAACTTTCTTATGATAGTCTGTCTGGTTTAATAAAACAGTGCACCTGCCTTTGTCCGCTGGAAGGATGATAATGTCATTATCCTTACTGAGAGTCGTGAGTGCATTCCTTTCCTCTCTGCTGATGTTGGACGGCGGTGGCTTAGCATTGCTTATTATTATTATTCATTTGCAGTTGTTCTGCTTCCATGTCCGCGATGTTGTTGTTGCAGATTGCTGTTTCCGTGGCTGTAATCAGTTCCACTAGTGGTATTTGCCTCGGTGTCACAGCAAAATTCAGCCCCTTAGCCAAGTTGTCTTTCTCCGCCTGGGTGAGTTGTCTGTCAGACAAGTTCTTCACCCACTTGTCCACATCAACAGGTTGTGTCTGTCCTCCGTCTCTCTTCCAGCCTTTGAGAGTGTCATCCATCCGCCGGTGTCTCTGGCGTGCCGCAAGAAGATCGAACTTCTTCTGCTGCCTAGTTTTCGACTTTTCATGTTGTGCTAACCGAGCCTTTTCTGTGAAGTTGATCACACGTTAAAGGGTGGTCTCGTCTAGACATGATGTAAGTCTCTGTCGGATGTGTTCCTCTCTGACTTTCAAAGCATCAATGGTAAATTTGGTTTGCCTCACTTGTTCATTCTGCAGCTGGTTCTGTGCCTTCTGGAGGATCTTGTTAGCCCGGTGGCCCTTTACTGTAGATTTCATTTGCCGTCTCTTAGGAGTGATCCCATTCTCAATGGCTATGTCAATCTGCATATTAAACTGATCACCGGTCCCATTGTTATGTAATGGTGCTGGTACCAGTTGTTATGCAAAGGTGCTGTATATAAGATTGGGGAAGTTTTCCAACTAGCTGAGACTGAAGAAGTCACTTAGATGAGTGACGAAACGTTTCTTCGACAAAAACTTTGTCCAGATGAACAGATTCAACTTCTGAGATTTTCTTACCTGGATTATTGAGCATGCATCAAGAAACTTTTTCTGTGTTAAATTTCTGCAGTAGTCACTTTTCTCAACAGTGAATACCTACACTTAAACACACATGTCCTTTATACAAGTCAAAGTCAAAGTCGGATTTATTGTCATTTCAACCATATACACAGTACACAGTGAAAGGAAACAACGTTCCTCCAGGACTTACAGGTGCTACATAGTGACAATACTTTACAATACTATACAATATAACACTAATTTGTTAAAAAGAACAGAAACTGAGCTCCAGTGTAAACTGTCCTCAGTCTGTGATGGTGTGGAGTGCCATGTCATCCGCTGGTGTTGGTTTTATCAGGTAGAGATATCCTTAGCACCTGCCCACAGTGCCAAAACTACTACCAAATACTTTGCTGACCATGATATTACTGTGCATGATCGGTTGTTCAGCTCTCCAGAGCTGAACCTGAAAGCCAGTCTCAAGATAAGAAACACCCGACCCAGCAATACAATGACCTGAAGCTCACAATCAGAGAAACCTGAGTTTTAATAACAGCTCACAGCAGTGTCACAGACTGATTGCTATGCTGATTAAGTTATGCTGCACATACAGTATGTCACTTTAAATATAATGAATATAAAAAAAAAAGTCCCACTTGTGTCGTCCACCAGGCTCACACTGAACATTTAGTATCTGCACTAAATATTGACAAATGCACCTTTAAAAGCAAACAGAAAAGAAAAAGCAACACAGTGTACTACAGCATTAACAACATAGAACGTTTATCTGTTAGTTCAGTATCTTTGTTCTCTGTATAAAGGACGTGTGTGTCTAAGTGTAGGTATTCACTGATGAGAAAAGTGACTCGTGCAGAAATTTAACAGAGAAAAAGCCTGTTTTATTGGTGTATTTATCACTCAATCCAACAAGACATATGAAACGCTTACGTTAGCTAGCTAGCTAATGGCTATCTAGACATCGTCAACAAAACGTTGTCATTAATAATAAGATCAAAAGTAGTGAATCTAACATTCAAAAACCAATACAAATGTGTACAGTGATAAACACAGGCACTGAAACATTGCTGTCTAAACGTATTCACAAAGAAATATTACAAATCATTCACTTAAAGCTACTGTAGTCCTTTCTGTTCTTCAATAAATGTCAACAAACGATACGTATTTCCCGTTCCTGTCTAACAGCATTTAGCAGACACCCTTATCCAGAGCGACTTACAATTGATACAGTCTTACAATCCAAGCAATTGTGGGTTAAGGGCCGTGCTCAACGACCCAACAGTGGCAGCTTGGCAGAGGTGGGATTTGAACCCTGGACCTTCTGGTCCATAGTCCAGTACCTTACCCACTAGGCTACTACAGTCCTACAATAGTCTGTCAGTGCATGTGGGGCTGAGAGTGCATGTCTGCAACCAGACCCCTCTCCATTCATTTAGCTAATGAGTTTGTAAGTTTGTAACAGGACACATCGGCAACGCCATAATAATAATAATAATAATAATAATACATTACATTGATATAGCGCCTTTCACAACACCCAAGGTCGCTTTACATTGATAGTACAATTTATACAGATGCAGTAGTTGATGAATGAAAATGTTGAGAAAAAAGATAAGTTTTTAGAGAGAGAGAAAGAGGGAGCGAGTTCTAGAGCAGGGGGGCAGACACACTAAAAGCTCTGCCTCCCATTGTGGAGAGCCTAAATCTGCAGGTGACCAATAAACTGGAATCAGATGACCGTAAAGTGTGGGAGGGAGTGTAGTGATCAAGCAGACCAGACATATAGGCAGGACTCAAGCCATGAGGGATTTAGATGTTAGGAGTAGTATTTTGTATTGGATGCGTCACATTTTGTTATGTTGCAGCCTCCTGCTAAAATAAATACATAAATACAGATTTTCCCCATCATTCTGCACCCAATACCCCATAATGACAAAGTGAAACCAAATTTTTTGAAATTTATTGATGGGGAAAACCTTCATACCAGGGCACAAGGGCACAACATAATAAAATGTGGAAAAAGTGAAAGGCTTTGAAGATTTCTGAATGCATTGTATTATCATGACTTATTGAATTTGAAAACTATTTTGCTGTTTTTTAGATGATGTGAACATGTGTGATTGATTGTTGTCTAATATTGATATAATAAGTTTAATTTTATTTTAGTTGTGTTATTTGTGGTTAAAAATAATGCACAGAGAATTTTATTTGGTAACATTTATCAAATCAAAATTGCAACATTTACTTAATTATTGTTAGTAATATAACTTGACAAACTAAGTAACTGAAAATGTCAAGAATTTATGTCAAAAATACATAATAAAATCTACTTATTTACTTCATAAAACATGACAATTTACTTATTATTTTGATGACTGTCTATGAAAAATTGGCTGAATTAATTTAAATAAATGTAACTTGTAAATGAAATATAATTAAAGTACCATTTGCTTAATATTCATTTGGAGTCATGAAGCTCTCTCTGCCACGGGCTTGACGTTACATTGTATTTTGCGATTTAAAAACATTCCATAAAGTTATGAAGCAGTGCGGCAATAATTTTTATATTGTTTTAACTGTTCAATTTCATGGTAAGTACATTTTACTTAATACTGCCAAGTTATTATAGCAGTAAAATTTAAAGTACTAGTGCAAATTGTTACGAGAATTTTTAGAACCTACAAGTTATTTTTTCATTGTATTTATAAGCACATTTCAAGTTAGCTATGAAGACTGTATGGTAGATGTAAAACAGTGTAAGCCAAATGTATACAAAATGTCGGCAAGGTATCTGAAAAATTAAATAAGATGACAAAAAAAGATTTTAAAATGATATTTAAATACTCAACATTACCATAAAATTGAAGTAAAAATGAAAATGGGTCAATAGATAGAAGCAATTTATCTGCAAATTATCAATGTAGTATGTATATTAATATTAAGGATTAATATTTAAAAATATTTATAAAATCTTGAGACATCCTGAGACGTTCTTATAGTCAAGCTGTGTTAAGATGCGTGTCTATAGACATGTCTTAAAGACATGCCTCAAGATGTCTTAAGACGTTTTGATAATGTGTCTTCAAACAGGTCAAGACATGGTGATGGCTGGGGAATGGTGTTTCTTACTTTCTTACCATTGCAGACTTACCATTTTTTCTGGTCAACTTTTAAAAAGATGTTTTGGAACAGAGAACACCAAGTGATTTAGAGTTGCAGGTGTTATTTTGCTCCATTCTCCATGCAAACACATCTTAAGGTGTGTAACAGTACAGGGTCAACGCTGTCCCATTTTTTCATTTCAAACTTCTCCACAAATTCTCTATTGGGGACAGGTCAGGACTGCAGGCAGGCCAGTCCAGTACCCGTACCCTCTTTTTCCAAAGTCATGCCTTTGTAATGTGTGTTATTGAAAAATGCATGATGTCCCTGATAAAGAAGGCAGCTTATGTTGCACTAAAATCTCAGCATACTTTTCATATTATATATATATATATATATATATATATATATATATATAAACGGTTCCTCTACGGTCTCACCGGCTTCTTCGGCGGCTTTGGCTTGCTCGTTGTGGCAAAGCACATTCCTCCCTCTTGCGCCGTTCACCCTTCCTCCTTTGCAATCAGGGGGATAAAACACTCCCCTAGCGATCGCATCTGAAAAGACACTTTTGCTTTCTCGTAGCTCCGTATCTAAGTACGCCGCGCCTTGTAGCCCTGTACCTGAGCGCTCCATGCCTTTTAGCTCTGTAACTGAGCTGTTAGCGCTGCCCAGCTCCATACCAGAGCACTTTAGCTCCATACCCGAGCTGCTAGTGCCACCCAGCTCCGTATCTGAGCCTGTCGTGCCTATTAGCTCCATACCTGAGCATGTTAGCTCCATACCTGAGCAGCTAGTGCCACCCAGTTCCGTACCTGAGCTCGCCGCACCCAATAGCTCCGTAACTGAGTACGTTAGCTCTGTACCTGAGTCGTTATGCGCCACCTAGCTCCATATCTGAGCATGCCGCGACCGCTAGCTCTGTACGTGAGCACGATAGCTTCGTAACTGAGCCGTAAGCATTGCCTAGCTCCGTACTGAGCACGCCATGCCCCCTAGCTCCGTACCTGAGCACGTTAGTGCCGTACCTGAGCTGTTAGTGGCACCAAGCTCCTTACCTGAATTTGCCACGTCCATTAGCTCCGTACCTGAGCCTTTTGCACACCGGTCATTAGCGCCGACCCCTGTGCCATGGTCCTTAGTACTGATCCCTGTGCCACGGTCACTACCGCCGACCCCCGCGCCACGGTCTTTGGAACTGATTCCTGTGCACCGGTCATTAGCGCCAACCCCTGCGCCACGGTTTTCAGTACCGATCCCTGCACCACAGTTGCTATCGCCGACCCCATTCCGCCATATCGCCATTGTCACTTGTGCCCACTTCTATGCTGGGGTTACCTTCGTTGACCCAAGTACCAAGGTCATTGGTGTATGTTTGCCCAGCCAGGCAACTCACGCCAACCTTTCTCTTGGGTCTTGTTGGGCCTAGCCCTGTTTCCGAGCCGCCAGCACCGAGCTCCGCCCCTGAGCCACCAGTGCCAAGCTCCACCCGTGAGCCGCCTGTGCTGAGGTTCATCCATGAGCCAGCAGCACTGAGCTCCGCCCCTGAGCCACTAGTGGCTAGTCCCAAGCCCGAACCGAGCCTTGTATGTTGCTGCATCATCGCGTTTTGAACCGCCCCTCACACCGCTATCGTGCGCGTATCGCTTGTGTTTCTTTTGTTAGGGAAAGAAGGTAGCTGGCGGTTTGAAGACCATCAGGGATCGTACGGTTTAGAGACTGGAAGTACCCTGGTTAGGGCCTAGAGGCTAGTGTAGGGTCAGAGTCCGCACACTTCCCCTTCAGTTTCTCTACGATCCCACCGGCTTCTTCGGCAGCTTTGGCTCGCTTGCTGCGGTGAAGCACGCCCCGGGTCCTCCCTCTCGTGCCATTCACCCGTCCTCCTTCGCGATTGGGGGGATAAAACGCTCCCCTTGAGATTGCGTCTAAAAAGGATGCTGTGCTGTGTATCAGCATCCTCCTTTTCACTTGGTGTCAACCTCATGCTCCCGGAAACCACGGGAGAATCGTGACACTTTCGTGGATGCTCCGCTCGGGCTTCCGACGCTTTGCGCATGCGCAGACCTGTACGCCATTGGCGTAGCGTAGACACGTCGTAGGCATACTACTCAACAGGGGCACTGTACATTTATGACGTGTTTTCTTTTGGTGAACTTTTTGTTTCTTTTATTTATTTATATTTTGGTTCACCTCTTCCATCTGGAGCTAACTGCAGTTGGGGCCTAAATAAATTTTATATTTTTGTTTTCATGGTTCGCCTGGTTTTTGACATCACGAACCGTAACACATAAGGCTTCTTTTTTGCACAGTAACATTTTAAGTGGTATTTGTGAATGTAACTCTGTATTGTAGAGCTTAATAAAGGTTTGATAAAGTAATCCATTCCCCATGTGGTTCTTTCGACTATTGGTGAATGACGGTTCTTGATTCGGTGCTGTCTGAGATTACAGAGATTACAGGCATTCAGCTTAACCATCTCAGGTTCATACTCTCTGCAGTGAAATACAAGTCAAAGGAAATGTAAGAAACACTGTGTGTGTTTCTTTTTTTTGCATTGTCCATACCATCCCAACTTTTTCTGATTTTGGTTGTACATTTTTACACAGTGCAGTTTCCTCTGTGTGTGTGTGTGTGTGTGTGTGTGTGTGTGTGTGTGTGTGTGTGTGTGTGTGTGTGTGTGTGCGTGTGTGTGTTTTCAGAGCCACAGACACACACACGCACACACACACTATCAGTATCTCCAGAAAATGAAATGTTGAACCACTGAATAATTTCCTGTTTTTTGTTGAACATTAAAAGTATCACATTGTGTTTCTGCCAGTGGATGTGACTCTGGATCCTGATACAGCTCATCCTGAACTCATCTTGTCTGATGGTGGAAAACATGTGAAACGTGGTGATGAACGCCAGAATCTCCCTGATACACCAAAAAGGTTTGATAGAAGTGGTATTGTTTTGGGAAAGCAGGGTTTCTCCACAGGGAGATTTTATTATGAGGTTCAGGTCAGTGGGAAGACTATGTGGACAGCAGGAGTGGTCAGAGAGTCCATTAACAGGAAGGTGGACATTTTAGCATGTCCGCAGGATGGATTTTGGACTGTATGTCTGAGGAATGGAAATGAGTACAAAGCTCGTGCTGGTCCCGACGTTCCCCTCACTCTGAAACAGAAGGTGGAGAAGGTGGGAGTGTTTGTGGATTATGAGGAGGGTTTGGTCTCCTTTTATGATGTGGAGATCAAATCTCATATCTACTCTTACACTGGTCAGTCTTTCACTGAGAAAATTTATCCATACTTATGTCCATGTATAACTGATGGAGGTAAAAATTCAGCACCAATGGTCATCTTACCTGTTAATCATAAAATATAAGTACATCTTCATATCTTCATCATCATTACCTGTTATTAGATTCTTTTTAGCATTTAGTTCATGTTAGCACTTAGCCCCCTTTAGCCATTAGCCTCCTGTTAACCCAAATGTTAGCCTTTACTAACCCTCCTGTTAGCCTCTTCTTCGTAGTTAGCCATTTGTTAGCATTTAACTTTAAGTGTTAAAACCTAGCCCAATGTTTTATTAGCCCAGTCCAAATATACTACAAATTCAAGCTAACCAATATGTACATATATGCATACAGTCCGGTATCCATAAAGCGCAGCACTTCTAGCGTTTGGTAAAATGGACAGAGCTCAGCAGAGTTTGTTGGATGTATAAGTGTCTGTTCATTAAAAGTTCAAGACAAATGCTTTGACAAATGCAAATTCATAGCCCAGTAATTAAGGAAAATCCTTACCAGTATCCATAGCACAGGAGATTGAGCACAGTGAATCCAAATAGAATACACATAAAGAAAAACCCTTCTGCAACTATGCAAACACACACACATCAAACAAACTGAAAATTTACGTGTTAAGAAGCTAGTAGGTGAACATAGAAACATAGATAAGCAAGTAAGTCTTAAACTATACCTCACTGAGATTTTCCATGTGACTTTAGATGTTTGAAAACAATACAGAAACAAAGAAATGCAAATATCAAGCCACAAAACTTTCCGTTTTCTTAAAAAGTATAAAAATGAGAGCAACAGGGAGCAGTATACAAACAACCCTCCAAAATGTAGATTTGTGCCACATTATGCTTCTTATCTCTAGATGTGACAGCATCTAGCATCTGTCGCACACTAGCCCTTAATCTCTTCTTACTGCTTAGCATTTTGTTAGCTCTGGGCCCCTAGCTAGCTGTTGTTGACCTTTAGCTTGTGTTAGCACTTAACACACTGCTAGCACTTAGATTTTTTAGCTCTTATCCTCTTCTTTTTATCCTATTATTATCCCTTAGCCTCTTGATAGCTAGCACTTAGCCATTTGTTAGCCTTAAATCCTTCTAGCACTTAGCACTATTCTAGCACCTATCTCCCTGTTATCTCTTAGCCTCTTTGAAGCCCTTAGCTTTACAAATCATCAATCACGTAGCTCCTTGTTAGCTTTAATCTTTTGTTCACTAATCATTGGCTTTTGTTTGCCCTTAGGCACTTGTTAGCCTCTCCATAGCCTTTATCCACTTTTAACACATATTCTTTTGTAAGCCTTTTGCAAGTCCTAGCACTTGTTATCCCTTAGTACTTTGTTAACACATAACTCCCTGTAAGCAGTTTAGCGCTCTGTTAGTGCTGAGCGTAGAAATATATGCCTAGATGCCACATTTGTCGTTTCGGCCATTTGCTGCTGTACGTCAACGCATCTGCCATATTGTTGCAAACAAGACTGGACTGTACATGTAAACAGGAGCTGTGGTTTTACTGGTTAAAAAGCACAATAACCTACATTACCCAACATAATTTAATGAGTCAATTTTTATATTCGAGGCTTTTGATCCATGTGGAGTAATTTTTAATTTTTTTACTCCAGTTACTTGATAGTTATCTTGATAGAGAGGAGTGTGTATTACCGTTAAGTTAACTTGGTGGAAAATAATTCCTTGTCATAAGATGTCGTTTGGGTTATTTCCCTTGGTTAATAGGTGTGGAAATGTCCAGTTATAATTTAATGTACATGAAATGTGTAGGTTTTTAGATGTTGTAGAAATGGCATTTTCTGTAAAAAGTCACCATTTTTAGCTTTTCTTTTGCACCAGGCCAGAAGTCATTCACTTTTAAATGAAACATTTCTAAATGGAGCGTCTTGAAGTTCTTAAAAATCAATCATGATTGAGAGAAATTTAACAAAATCAACAAAAATCACATAGTGAACCTTGGCAGATTGTCTGCTTTCTGTGTTTTAATAACAGTGAAAGGATACAGAATTACTCAAAAGGCAATATACAGTATAGTAGAGCAATAAAGCATATTATTATTATTATTATTATTATTATTATTATTATTATTATTAGCCTATAAATACAATAACAAGTAGTATAATAAATAATATATTATTACTGAAATAATAGAGGGCGACCCAGCAGCATGGTGTGAGTCTGCATGTTTCCATTCCAAAAAAGTTGGGACGGGGACAATTTAGAGCTAGCAATGAATTTTAAAAAACTAAATAAGATGTGATTTCAAACAAGTGATTATAATGATTATTTGGTTCAAAAGCAGTATCCCATGAAAGGTCTTTGAGGAGTAAAGATGAGCAGGGGATCTCCAGTTTATCAACAAACGTCTGAGGAAAATTTTTAAAATGTTTAAAAACAATGTTCCTCTAAGAAAGATTAGAAGGGATTTCCATATTTCTCCCTCTACAGTGCATAATATCATTAAACATTTCAAGGAATCTGGAGGAATTTCAGTGTGTAAAGGGTAAGGACACAAGCCTAAACTGCAGAGGCCAATCAAATCAGTCAGTATTCCAGATCTTTCTTGACTAAAGATGAAAAGGATGTTTAAAAACAATGTTCCTCAAAGAAACATCGGAAGGGAATTACATATTTCAGTCCTGACCTTTTTGATCACTGCATGGATGTCCCTGATAAAGTTGTCATCTTAAACTCAGCTGATGTTGCTCTAAAATCTCAGGGTACTTTTCTGCATTAATGATTCATCACATAAGTGTAAATGACCTTTACAAAGGGCCCTGACCCGACCCCTTACCATGACAGAGCCTGGCTTTTGGACTTGTTCCTGATAATAGCCTGGATGGTCTTTTTCATCTTTGGTCAAAAAAAGATCTGGTATACTGACTGATCTGATTGGCCTCTTCAGTTTAATACACTGTAGACTCGTTCTCCATTTTCATTTCTTTTATTTCCAAGCATCACTTTTGTGTCACATGTATCAGTGGATTGTTTCCATAAACCAGTGATGTCATCAATTAATTTTTTGAAAACTTTGTGCACATTTAACAGAGGTCTGCTTTCACACCTCCATTGACCATGGCCAGAATGAACTTTAGAATGAAATAAAATAATATAATGTTTCATATCTGGTACGTATTGCAAATTGTTAAAAATGAACATGTCTTCATACTATACATGTGAGAAAGCTAATAAAATCATGAGTGAAATCTGATGTCCTGTTAATCCATTCTAGCATCTGATTTCATCATCAGTCCTTGTTCAGAAAGGCAGTGCATAATGAAGCTATATGAGCACATGCACTCGGAGTCGGGACGAACAGCACTTCCTGCAGAAAGCTACGAGTAAGACTAAGAAAAAGCTGACAGCAGTGACACTCACCAAAGCAACCACAGTGATCTCTAACCTGCCTACTGGGAAGAGATGATCAGCTCTAAAGTTCAGACTGGATCCAGAAGTCATGTGTTGCTGCATCAGAGTCTGATCCCTGTAAGAGAGAAATGAAGTCCATGTGGATGTGGATCTTCTGAAAGACCTGGATGGAGGTGCAGTGGGAAGCAGAGGTGTGGCTAAGGGCTTGTGTACAGATGTGGGCGGGGCTACATCATGATAATGACATAATTTTTTGTCTGGACAGAAAACAGTCCTGCGGTAACCCGACACCTAGAGATGAATTAAGGTGGAATGTTACAAACAGAGCAAAATCCACAGAACATGCTGCATTACATCATTATTCTCATATTGTTTAAATATATTTTATTGTATAAAAGTTAGCTGCATGTTCACAAGGCATGGTTTTATGTTTGGGTCTCATTTACTAAAATACACTCAAACTGAAAAATCAAGCCAGCTTTGCAAATTTGCTTTGCTTTTCCCCCGATGTATTTATTTTAGTGAAAACAGAAGGCTCTGCATTTTGATAAATCCTCTCTGATCAAACCTCAATGCTCCGCCCCGCTGGGCAGTCCATCCAATCAGAACCCATCACCTGGATCTGGTACCTGTTCCATCCAGTGCACCTGTGTCTGTAGCAGCATCCTGATACAGAACCTATGAAATTAATTTAATAAAAAATTTTAAATTGAATATAATGACAAAATATCTTTGCAGTGGGGACCTTCTGTACCTCTCTGATGAGGCTGGAGAGAAAGCAGCGACTGTCTGAGTGATAGATCTCTCCACTCCACATGTCCGGACTCGCTCTCTCATTCTCTTCTTTCCAACACTCACTCTGATAGAGAAAGAAAAGAAAATTAGGAAAACCAGAACAGAGAGCAAGAGGACATGGAAACAGAGACAGAAATCATTAACAGGGTGTGACGACTTACAGCATTGGCTAGAGTTTTGTAAATATGACAGCCGTCTAGGTACTGGTCGCACTGGCACACCCCCTTGTGGAGATGAAGGTAATGGCAACCTGATCCACTAAGAGAACAAGACATGCATTGAATACAGTTACAGGCTCTGTCTCAGTTACATAAACTGAATCCATTTAGAGTTTCCTTGGTGTGACTTAACAAGAAACTGCAGAAGAAGGGAGACTGTTTTGAGACAATACAGCTAAAACTGCTACTATTTAATGATATACAGACTGCACTGTAACTTCTTGCTTGCATTCCCATTTAAACATTTGGCAGCAAAGTACAAACGAGCTAAGCATTTGAAGATTGAAGGTCTTGCTCAAAGGCCTAACAGTAATAGTTTGGTGAAACTAAGATTGCAATTAAAAACTTCTGTCGAGCCCTCAATTATAGCTCTTAGTTAAATTATACATCTTACCCTGTCCCAAATTAATATTGGCTAAGATTGACCTCCGGTGTTCTGGAAGGAGGATAGTGTGATCACATCAACCCAGACCAGAGGAGGTTCTGCCAACACAGCAGTCATGATGGTACCCTGCAGAACCTGAGCCCCACACTGAGAATCAGCATCCTGAGAGAGGAAGGCATATCAAGCAGTGCATCATAAGGAAATGTTTAAAGCTATGAGATTATTAAGAATTAGCATAGCTTTATGTGTATATTTACCTGATTTTCCAATGGTGCCTGAGCTGTGTGTGTGGAGTTGAGGTGTGTGTGTAGAGCTTTCATCACATTAGGAGAATAGAGCCTCATCTGCCTAGACTCATCGACATAAGCATCCATCCTTACCCTCTGCACAGCACAAACACTTTAACTTAAACATTAAACTTAGTTTGGTTTGACATTTCATAACCAATGTTTGCTTCTGTCTCACTATATCTTAATAACAAGCTCAGACCTGTCAAGTAAAGATTTCAGACTTGAGAAGTTTTGAGACTGATTCCTGTCAATTTTACCCTCTCTTCCACTCACTGAAATGCTGTGAAACCAGCTAAAGCTTTCAGCTGCAGCTAAGTCTTTGTCAGCTTGAATGTTGACCAACGTTTACAGCCCCTTTAAGATGCACCAGCAAATTCTGTGATGTCTATTGATGGGTTAACTTTAGCCACTTTGTCACACCCATCTTCTGACCCATTTTACACAGCATTATCTATGTCTATACTGGAGTCCATCCAGCAACTGATGATTTGAAAGAATTTTAACTGGAAGGTAGCATTGCTTTTCATACCAAATCATCATCAGTAAATCACAATCAATCAAAACCACTGACACCAAGGAGTGACACTAACCCTGAGAGGATGGGGAACAGCCTCTCAATGTGCTGAATTTGGGATTGGACGTAGTTATTAGGAGATAATCTAAACTTGTAAAGTTGCTTTGAGAGAATGCTCCATTGTAAAAAGCGCTATATAAATAAATCTTGACTTGCTGAAGAGTTCCTTACTGAAACCCAACACATGCACCAACTCGTGGATTTCTGTCTGTCCATCAACAAAGATTAAACATTCTCATATCCCCTTTCTGTTAGGGTTCGCCCTGGGTTCGCTTCGTTTTTCCCCGGTTCTACATTTTCCGATGCTCCCTTCCTCCCGCTCTGTGTACATTCCCGAGTGCGGCGTGTATGTGTTTGTGCTTGCTTTTACAGAGATCGAGTGGCTCCCGTTCTCCTCGTCTCCTCCCTGCTCACACCGGTTCCACATTCCATGTCATCAGTGTTCCAGATAAAGTCGCCAGTCGATCTTCTAGGCATTGCCAGAATCTCTCCGCTTCTTGTCTGGTACCTGGCTCCGGTTTTTCACTTGCTATTAGCTTAGCGTTAGCGTTGTTTTCAGCTCTCATGCTGGTTTATTTTGGCTATCGTCTATAGTACTGGTTTCTGCCCAACCTTAACTTAATATCAGGCTTTTCCTGTTACCTAGTAGCTTTTCTCCGGCTTCCACGCTGTTGTTTACTTCTGTACAGGGAGATTTACCGTCAGCTATCTCTTTCCCCCGAGCCTCTGGATCCCGCTATCCCTCCAGTATCAGGTTTCCCTCCGACTCCACCACGGTCCTGGACCCCATGGAAGCAAGCCTCTCAATGCCGCTGCACAACTTTCTGCCCTGCCGTTCACGTTCGTCTGAACCCGACAGACCACAATTCACTAGCCGGTTTACCCTCTCACATGCCCACACACACACACACACACACACACACACACACACACACACACACACACACACACACACACACACACACACAGCCCATTTGGGGACTTAAATAAACACTCTGTCGTACTACGTCGTTGTTTATAGTCTGTATGTTGATTCGCATATTGGGTTCCTCAACAATGTTGGTGTGGGATCTTAGATCCCACGTAACACTTTCTCATGTATGTCATTGATACACACAGTCATAGTTACACACAGCTACCTGCATCATGTGTTCATGACAGTGAGCAGAATAGGCCAGCACACTTGGCTGAAAGAAAATCACAGTGACAGTTTGTGATGTCAAATTTACTCCTTCTAAAAGTGAAAGTAAAATTGTACAAAGAGCATGATGCACTAAAAGAATGTAGAAATCATAACAATATTGTTAACTTTATATTACATATTCATTTTAAGTTTAATGTTTAAAAAGACATATTCAGTTCAGTTCATTACCTTTATTGTCCCCTAAGGGAAATTTGTTTTGCAGCCAGGTATACTAAACATACAGCGGGGCAAAAAAGTATTTAGTCAGCCACTGATTGTGGAAGTTCTCCTACTTAGAAAGATGACAGAGGTCTGTAATTTTCATCATAGGTACACTTCATCTATGAGAGACAAAATGAGGGGAAAGAAAATCCAGGAAATCACATTGTAGGATTTTTAAAGAATTTAATTGTAAATCATGGTGGAAAATAAGTATTTGGTAAATAAATTTGGTTCAGCTCAATACTTTGTAACATAACCTTTGTTGGCAATGACAGAGGTCAAACGTTTCCTGTAAGTCTTCACTAGGTTGGCACACACTGTAGCTGGTATTTTGGCCCATTCCTCCATGCAGATCTCCCCTAGAGCAGTGATGTTTTGGGGCAACACGGACTTTCAACTCTCTCCACAAATTTTCTATGGGGCTGAGGTCTGGAGACTGGCTAGGCCACTCCAGCACCTTGAAATGCTTTTTACGGAGTCACTCCTTCGTTGCCCGAGCGGTGTGTTTGGGATCATTGTCATGCTGGAAGATTCAGCCGCGTTCCATCTTCAATGCTCTCACTGATGGAAGGAGGGTTTAGCTTAAAATCCCATGATACATGGCCCCGTTCATTCTTCCCTTATCATGGATCAGTCGTCCTGTCTCCTTTGGAAAAAAACAGCCCCAAAGCATGATGTTTCCACCCCCATGCTTCACAGTAGGTATGGTGTTCTTGGAATGCAGCTCAGCATTCAAACACGACGAGTTGATAGTTCTATTTTGGTTTCATCTGACCACATCATATTCTCCCAATCCTCTTCTGGATCATCCATATGCTGTCTGGCAAACTTCAGATGGGCTTGGACATGTACTGGCTTAAGCAGTGGGGCACGCCTGGCACTGCAGGATCTGAGTCCCTCTTGGCGTAGTATTAGTGATGGTAGCCTTGCTACTTTGGTCCCAGCTCTCTGCAGGTCATTCATCAGGTCGCTCCATGTAGTTCTGGGATTTTTGCTCACCGTTCTCATGATCATTTTGACCCACGGGATGAGATCTTGCGTGGGGCCCCAGATCGAGGGAGATTATCTTGGTCTTGTATGTCTTCCATTTTCTTACAATTGCTCCCACAGTTGATTTATTCACAACAACCTGCTTGCCTATTGTAGATTCACTCTTCCCAGCCTGGTGCAGGTCTACAATTTTCTTCCTGGTGTCCTTCGACAGCACTTTGGTCTTGGCCATGCTTGAGTTTGGAGTCTGACTGTTTGAGGCTGTGGACAGGTGTCTTTTTTACAGGTAACGAGGTCAAACAGGTGCCATTAATACAGATAATGAGTGGAGGACAGAAGAGCTTCTTAAAGAAGAAGTTACAGGTCTGTGATAGCCAAAAACCTGGCTTGTTTGGGGGTGACCAAATACTTATTTTCCACCATGATTTACAATTAAATTATTTAAAAATCCTACATTGTGATTGTCTCTTATAGTTGAAGTGTACCTATGATGAAAATTACAGACCTCTCTTGTCTTTCTAAGTAGGAGAACTTGCACAATCAGTGGCCGACTAAATACTTTTTTCCCGACTGTATACAGTCGTATGAAAAAGTTTGGGCACCCCTGATCATTTTCATGATTTTTGTTTATAAATCATTGGTTGTCCAGCTCAGCAATTTCAGGTAAATATATCATATAGCAGATGAACACCGTGATATTTGAGAAGTTAAATTAAGTTTATAGGTTTTACAGAAAGTGTGCAGTAATTATTCAAACAAAATTAGGCAGGTGCATAAATTTGGGCACCCTTGTCATTTGAATACCTTTAGCACTAATTATTGGACACAAAATTTGTTTTGTAAGCTCATTGACCCTTGATCTACATAAACAAGTGAATCCAACTAAGAGAAAGTGTTAAGGTGGCCAATTGGAAGTTTTTCTCCTCTTTGCATCTTCTCTGAAGAGTGGCAACATGGGAGCCTCAAAACAACTCTCAAATGGCCTGAAAACAAAGGTTGTTCAACATCATGGTTCAGGGAAAGGGAAAAGCTCTCTCAGAGATTTCAGCTGTCAGTTTCCACTGTGAGGAACATAGTGAGGCAATGGAAGACCACAGGGCAACAGTTCTAGTTAAGGAACTCCCGAAGTGGCAGACCAAGAAAAATCTCAGATAGGCAGAGGCGAAGGATGGTGAGAACAGTCATAGTCCAAGCCCACAGACCACCTCCAAAGACCTACAACCTCATCTTGCTGCAGATGGTGTCACTGTTCATCGTTCAACTATACAGCGCACTTTGCACAAGGAGAGGCTGTATGGGAGAGTAATGCAGAAGAAGCCTTTTCTGCAGACACGCCACAAACAGAGTCACTTGAGGTGTGCTACAGCACATTTGGACAATCCAGCTTCATTTGGAATAAAGTGCTATGTACTGATGAAACTAAAATTGAGTTATTTGGACATAACAAGGAGCGGAAAAGGAACACAGCATCCCAAGACAAACACTTGCTACCCACAGTAAAATTTGGTGGCGGTTCCATAATGCCCGCGGGACTGTGTGGCCAGTGCAGGTACTAGGAATCTTGTTAAAATTGAGGGTCGCATGGATTCCAGTTAATATCTCCAGATTCTTAAGAACAATGTTCAAGAATCAGTGACAAAGTTGCACCGAGGCCAACGACCCCAAACCCTGCTCATAATCTACTAAGGCATTCATGCAGAGGAACCAGTACAACGTTCTGGAATGGCCATCTCAGTCCCCAGACATGAATATTACTGAAAATGTGGGCTGTCCATGCTTGGAAACCATCAAAGATGACTGAACTGGAGATGTTTCTAAAGAAGAATGGTCCAAAGCACCTTCAACCAGAATCCAGACTGGAAGCTGTAGGAAGCGTTTAGCGGCTGTTATTTCTACAAAATGAGGATCTACTAAATATTGATGTAATTTTTCTGCTGGGGTGCCCAAATTTATGCACCTGCCTAATTTTGTTTGAATAATTACTGCACACTTTCTGTAAATCCATAAAACTTCATTTTCACTTCTCAAATATCACTGTGTTCATCTGCTATATGATATATTTAACTCAAGTTGCTAATCTGAACAACCAATGATTTATAAACTAAAATCATGAAAATTATCAGGGGTGCCCAAACTTTTTCATACGACTGTATCATAACAAAAAACACACCATCAGCAACATAAAAAAAACACCCATATGTTTTATGTTACATGTAATAAATACAAATATTAGGAATAAAAGAGTTCTTCCATCTGTTACTTTTTACCATTGGGTGCCTAAATCTGCATCCAGAAGGAAGAATCTGAATCTAAAATTAAGTGGATGGTTTGGCAAACTCAGTATCACTCTCGGTTTTTGAGTAATATGACAAATAAATATGTAATTTAAGGGAGCTTGGACAGTACGAATTATTTTGTTTCGTCACTTGGTTGCTCTGCACATTCATTCAGAAGTTTACCTGAAATATTATTTGATCCAGGACTCTTATTTACACTATATGAATCAAAAACAAGCAAGCTAATTATTTTCCTTCTAAAAATATCTACAAAAGGAGATTCAAATCTCAAATAAAAATTCTTCTCAGAGACTAACAAGCAATTTCTCAGTTGGACACTAAGGTCTCATTTAAAAACAAATAATAAGGGCTTGAGGTATTGATTGATTATCCTGGGTATTGACTGAAGAGCTGAGTCCTCAAACTTCTGTTGAATGAAGAAAGACACTGGACCTTTCCTTTCTGACGGGTGTAGAAAATTCATCCCAGAAACATTCAGATCTGTCCATGTGGGCATGGCTCGATCTCAGAGAACGATGTACCAGATGCCCTGAAACTGAAAACCTGAGTTGGCAAGCAGATGTGTATGTATAAGAAGCCATAAGATTCAGTCACTCAGCCCAGTGATGTATTGTACAGTAAGAACAGAAGTGGACCAAGAACTGATCCCTGAGGAACACCTATAGTAAACCTCTGAGGTGATGAAAGTGAACCTCATCATGATACCAGGTAGGATTGATCTTGTAAGTATGATTTAGACTCTTTGATGTGTGACCCTACGCTATGCCACTAATGAACTAACAATCTTTGGAAATTAGCTAATAACCATTGGAGAATTTGATTTACATTAAGAACAGCTGGGCAGCTAATCTTGGCAGTTAAGGGGCTGAGGAGCTGAACTTTAAACAAGGAACCCTGTTTTATCACCTGAACCCTTGTTGGGATACCTCTACAGGATAAGCGGTGAGAGGCAGTGTGTGGAAAGCAGGTGCCCATCCTGTCCTGCCTGCTGTATTATTTGTCAGTACCTGGTCACAGAGGTGTGTATTTTACAAGAGCACAACCACGATCTTGACCATGGGTCCAAAGAAAGCAGATTTGAAGTTGTGTAGCTCTCTGATGTAAGGTATGATAAAAAGGTTGGAGGCTAATCAAGCTTGTTAAAATGTTTATTAATAAATAATCTATTGAGTAAGAAATTGGAGAGTGTTTGTGTCTTCTGCATTGTTAAAGGCGAATGTCCACTACAGAAACTTCACACAATTTGAACCTTTGAGATGGCTGTGGCACTGCATCAGGTATGAGTGAACTCTCAGTCTCTGACTGTGACCTACAATGTCTGACCTCAAACCATTAAATTAAAGGAATACTCCAATATGTATTCTATCAGATTGGTTAAAAGTCTATCAATTGACTAAATCAATTTGAATCCTTTTTCTGATTGCTGAAAACAAGTGCCTATATACAGGGGTTAGACAATGAAACTGAAACACCTGTCATTTTAGTGTGGGAGGTTTCATATCTAAATTGGACCAGTCTGGTGGCCAATCTTCATTAATTGCAAATTGCACCAGTAAGAGCAGAGTGTGAAGGTTCAATTAGCAGGGTAAGAGCACAGTTTTGCTCAAAATATTGCAATGCACACAACATTATGCGTGACATACCAGAGTTCAGATGGTTTGATGAACATGAAAGTGAAGTTGAACATCTCCCATGGCCTGCACAGTCACCAGTTTATTAGTAAATAGCAAATATTATTGAGCCACTTTGGGGTGTTTTGGAGAAGCAAGTCAGGAAACGTTTTCCTCCACCAGCATCACGTAGTGACCTGGCCACTATCCTGCAAGAAGAATGGCTTAAAATCCCTCTGACCACTGTGCAGGACTTGTATATGTCATTTCCAAGACGAATTGACGCTGTATTGGCCGCAAAAGGAGGTCCTACACCATACTAATAAATTATTGTGGTCTAAAATGACAGGTGTTTCAGTTTTATTGTCTGACCCCTGTATCTACAGTAAACACAATTCTAATATTGATGTAAACTGTTTGTCCACTAGAGGGCGATGAATCGTTTAAAATGTCAAACAACTAAGTGTTAGAAATATGAAAGTGAAAGCTCCAATTTGACATCGCCTATGAAGATCAACATTTCCTGACTTATCCATAATATTATGGTTTGTACATTACACTATTTTTGCTGATTCCATCTAACAGTATGTTGAACAAAATCCATTCCATGTTAAAGGGAGTACAGGAATTTATCTGTAAGGAAGGAGATCGAATCGGACTTTTTCTGTGTTGATGGAAACTTATTGCATTTCTTTCTAAGCCTGAACTGGTCGGTGCATGAACATACAGGTTTGTGAGTAGTTGGACTGTGTTTCTGCTTCTGGAGAAATTGAAAGGAAAAGATTAGAGTGACGAGTGAGTATTTTCATTTTAGCTCTACACACCCAGCGCTGTTATAAGCTCACAAAGTGCATTCAGTTCTAATCAGAGCTTTAAAACAGAACAAGTAGCTGTGGAACATTCTGCTGTAGAAATGATACAGTGTCTTTCAGGGATGAAGTTTCTCCGTGTGACTCTGCTGATTCTCTTCAGCTCTATGGAATCGAAATCAGGTAATAATCTCCATGATGTGTCTGTCTGTGCTGTCTGGCTGTACTTTGTACATACGTATGTTTGGTAAGATTCACATTTACAGAGCATGGCTGGGTAACCTGAAGGATTTTTAGGATTTAATTTCTTTCGGTCCTGCATTGCTCTAGTGGAGATGGATTTGATTTTTCTCGTTTCTGATGTACCGCATGATAAATGTAACTTTTCTGCACCTGTTTAATTTGAAGTGAATTATTTTTTACTTAAGTAGCTAAACTAAAGCATATGTGATTAAACACTTAGTGAATTCTTAAATTTAATTTCATAAAGGATAAGATTTCCAAAGTTCTATTCCAAAGTTCTATAAGATTGCATATCCACTATACCAGACTTATTTACTACAGCTGTGCTTTCAGAAATTCTTTTGGTGTTTAAAAAGGTAGAATAAAAGCTGTAGGACCAGTCAGAAGGAGGGTGAGGTAAAGCTTACAAGGAAACACCAGCTACAAAATAGTAGAAATCAAAACCACACCCACCCACTGTCAAGGAAAGGGCATGATCACTGGTACTTGGTTATTGAACATAGTTTTAGTAGTTATATATACATATATACATACAAAATAAATAAACAAACACACACACATGCTCCGTTAAAAAAGATAACAGGGGCTGCTGTCTTATGCCCGACTCTGTGCTGTTGTTACCTTTAACCTCTTTGACTTTGTTTTGTCAAACTCTGCATATTTAGTGGGGTGATGCTGTTTAAACGTCTAATTAAATCCGTTAATTCGATCGTTTTCGGAATTGATACTTCACGGCTTCTTTTCGCCACGTATGTACGGTGCAAAAGTGTCCAGGCCGGAGACATGGTTGTGTTCAAAATGGATAACAAAGCCCCTAGTAGTGTCCCTAGTCCATCAATCAGTAAGGCGGTATTTAGAGTACTTCTTTCTCATCCTGTCAGCAAACAAACCCTTAAAGACGTCTCTTAGACAAACCATCGAGTACCTGAAGCTTTGAATTATGAACTGAATTATGAATTAAAGTTAGTAAAAGCACTGTGTGTGGTTAACCGGCATAGAATCGGTTATATGTTGTTTGGTGATGTAGTTCTACTCATAGCTCATAGCAGCGAAAAATATTCTATCATTTGCTGCCTATTTGTTAAAGCTATGTTTCTGCTATGCACCGGTATGTAGGTATATGAGAAATGCTGTACGGAAAATTAACACCTGTGTACTGGTTGAACCGGTATACAGCCCAGCCCTACTATGAAATATCAATTTCATATTACTCTTTGTGCCAAAAGGAAACTTTGAGGGGGAAAGCCAATGTATGAGGTTTCATATCTGAGAAAAATATGTTCCTATTTTGACCGACACTTTTTTTAATGTTAACTGTATTTTCATGAACTTTTATGTCTAAAGGCAGAACCTGGTGTTAATTTAATAACTGACTGTGGATTCTGTTCCCTGTTGTAAATATTCAATATGTTATTAGTCCTTCCTGATTAAACAAGCTACATGTGTAATAATTTACTGTTTGTTCATTTGTTTCTTACCCACAATGCAGAGCGTTTTAAGGTGGTTGGTCCAGATGCTGCTCTTGTTTCTGTAGTCGGTGAAGACTTGGTTCTGCCCTGTTTTATCCAACCCAACACCAGTGCTGTGGACCTGAGAGTCGAGTGGTTCAGAATAGATTTAAAGGACAAATTAGTCCATCTCTATGATTATCATAAAGACATAAATGAAAATCAGAATCAGCTCTACAGAGGAAGAACATCACTGTTTAAAGAGGAGCTACAGAAAGGAAACACTTCCCTCAAACTCTCACTGCTCCGACGCCATGATGAAGGAGATTACAGGTGTTATGTTGAGGCTGAATCCTGGTATGAAGACATTATTTTCCATGTCACCGTTGAAGGTAATCAAAACTTAACAAAATTATTTATTTTTACATTTTCTACCACAGTGTTCAGTGTGTGTTACAGTTACTTAATAATGAATGATCACATTGTTCATTTAAAATGATTTGTAACTTACTTTAATTGTACTTGGAATCATTTCTAGATAAAGTCCTTCATGGTAGAAAGATTGTTCTCAGCATTTCAGCTTTAGCCTTGATCGTTGCTGTTGGACTGATAATAGCTGGGGATATTCATCATAAGAATGGTAATATTTCAATTACATTATCTAACAATGTTTCATGTTTAAAATATACTTATAATTCTATTTATATTCTAGTCAATGCCAGAATCACCTGTAGTCAGTAGTAGTTACAGTGGGGCAAAAAAGTATTTAGTCAGCCACTGATTGTGCAGGTTCTCCTACTTAGAAAGATGACAGAGGTCTGTAATTTTCATCATAGCTACACTTCAACTATGAGAAACAAAATGAGAAACAAAATCCAGGAAACCACATTGTAAGATTTTGAAAAAATGTAATTGTAAATCATTGTGGAAAATAAGTATTTGGTCACCCACAAACAAGCAAGATTTCTGGCTCTCACAGACCTGTAACTTCTGCTTTAGGAAGCTCTTCTGTCCTCCACTCGTTACCTGTATTAATGGCACCTGTTTGACCTCGTTATCTGTATAAAAGACACCTGTCCACAGCCTCAAACAGTCAGACTCCAAACTCAAGCATGGCCAAGACCAAAGAGCTGTCGAAGGACACCAGGACGAAAATTGGAGACCTATACCAGGCTGGGAAGAGTGAATCTACAATAGGCAAGCAGGTTGGTGTGAATAAATCAACTGTGGGAGCAATTATAAGAAAATGGAAGACATACAAGACCATTGACAATCTCCCTCGATCTGAGGCCCCACGCAAGATCTCATCCCGTGGGGTCAAAATGATCATGAGAACGGTGAGCAAAAAATCCCAGAACTACACGAAGGGACCTGATGAATGACCTGCAGAGAGCTGGGACGAAAGTAACAAAGGCTACCATCAGTAACACACTACGCCGAGAGGGACTCAGATCCTGCAGTGCCAGGCGTGCCCCCCTGCTTAAGCCAGTACATGTCCAGGCCCGTCTGAAGTTTGCCAGAGAGCATATGGATGATCCAGAAGAGGATTGGGAGAATATGATGTGGTCAGATGAAACCAAAATAGAACTTTTTGGTAAAAACTCAACTTGTCATGTTTGGAGGAAGAAGAATGCTGAGTTGCATCCCAAGAACACCATACCTACTGTGAAGCATGGGGGTGGAAACGTCATGCTTTGGGGCTGATTTTCTACAGAGGGGACAGGACAACTGATGCGTTTTAAGGGAAGAATGAACGGGGCCATGTATCGTAAGATTTTAAGCCAAGACCTCCTTCCATCAGTGAGAGCATTGAAGATGGAACGTGGCTGGGTCTTCCAATGACAATGATCCCAAACACGCTGCTCGGCCAACAAAGGAGTGGCTCCGTAAAATTCCTGGAGTGGCCTAGCCAGTCTCCATGCCTCGACCCCATAGACAATTTGTGGAGGGAGTTGAAAATCAATGTTGCCCCAAAACATCACTGCTCTAGAGGAGATTTGCATGGAGGAATGGGCCAATATACCAGCTACAGTGTGTTGCAACCTGGTGAAGACTTACAGGAAACGTTTGACCCCTGTCATTGCCAATAAAGGTTATGTTACAAAGTATTGAGTTGAACTTTTGTTATTGACCAAATACTCATTTTCCACCATGATTTACAATTAAATTACAATTAAATCTTTAAAAATCCTACAATGTGATTTCATGGATTTTTTTTTGATGAAAATTACAGACCTCTCTCATCTTTCTAAGTAGGAGAGCTTGCACAATCAGTGGCTGACTAAATACTTTTTTGCCCTACTGAAGAAGTTGCTGTTAGTTTTTGTTCTGGTTGGTGATTCCTTTGAGGAACTAAATCTCTTTATGTAAAAGGACATTTTGAATGATGGAGTTAATGAAGAATGGGAGATGATCTCAGCCCCTCCCTCTGCATGTCTCTCCATCAGTATAGATAACAGGAATTCATCTAAGAGTTTGTTTAAATTAAGACACAGAGCTAAACTACAGCTATGAAACATCATTTATAAAAGATTGTATCTATGTAATACTTACAGTTCATCTTTAAAGCTGCTCTGAATTTAGTTTTGATCAGAGAATGGCTCACAGGAACAGATTTTTATATAGACTGGGGCACCTCTATAACCCACACCTCCAAACTCACCTCATGTTTTTGAACACCTGACTTTCAGAGAAGTCGTTAGCACAGTGGTTCAAATACGTTCATCAGTCCTGGACTTTTAAACTTATAAACTGAATGAATGAACTGATCACTGATCCTCTGAGCTGAGATGAAGCATTTCCTGGATCTAATCAACCAGCTGTGATTCCAACTCAAATCCTGCTGTTTGACTTCATTTGTTGCTTTGGCTCTCTGCTAGAAATTCACACTGACCAGGTGCAGAATTTAGAATAACTCTTTTCTAATTCTCAAATGATCAAGTCTAGCATTTTAATCAAACCCTCTAGCAGATGATGAAGTGTTATTTTGAGCAGGATCAATCAGCAAATAAACTGATCCTGGTTCAGCACTTTAGCTTCTGGCTTTCAGACAGCAAAAGTGACCCAGGAAGCTGAGAAACACCAGACTTGGTCCAAGAGCTCCAGTCTCTCCTCACTCTTTAAGCTCAGCTTCATCTTATCCTGCACATCTTCCCATGCTTTCATAACCAAGCAAACAATGGTGTGATAATGTGTGTATGAACACAAACAGGGGCTTTAGCTAAATGTTTGGAGTAATAGTGTACAAGTGACTGGGTCTTTATTTGGGTTTGCTTCATTTCAGTAAATCTCAGCTTAGCTTTAATGAGAACATCTAACATTCAGATTCTCCTAAAGTCAAGTCGAGTCAAGTCAGATTTATTTATATAGTGCTTTTTACAATGGAGCATTGTCTCAAAGCAACTTTACAAGTTTAGATTATCTCCTAATAACTACGTCCAATCCCAAATTGAGCAAGCCTAGGGCGACAGTGGCAAGGAAAAACTCCCTAGTTCTAGGAAGAAACCTTGGGAGGACCAAGACTCAAAAAGGGACCCAACCTCCTTGGGCGGCATAGATGATAAATCTAAGAGCGAAACTAAAGTCATGGAGTCAAAGTTCGAATAAAATGTGAAGTATGCACATCGGCATTAAGTGGCCCGGGTATGGTGGGGCTGGAGCTGATGACAGAAGCAGCTTGATTGGAGCTACAGCGGATGAACATCATGTGTGGGGCTGGAACTGGTACCGGAACACAGCTCTGAAAGAAAAAACAGAAATGTAATTAGTTATGGATTAAGAGCACAGTGTCTATTAACAATCACTGATGCCAAGTGTAGCATGAGACCCCGGCAGCATTAGCTATAGCAGCATAGCTAGAAAGAGGAGAACTGGTAGGAAACACAGCCAAGAGGGATCACATGAGACATTGGCAACCCCACGAGCGGCAGAAGACAGCAACCCAACATCTCTGATCACCATAAGACTCTTTGACTATGAACCCCCAGCTCTGCCCTTATTCTAAGGCAAGGATGCATGAGTCAAGATCACGAGGACCGAAGCCCAGTTCAGCCAGACTGCCCACTCGACACTCCCGGCTAGCGGACAAGGCAGGCAGGCCAGACATGACTCCAGACTCCGGCCCCAGTGACCCAAGCCATGCATCCTGGTCTAAATCTAGTCAAAAGCCTGTGTAAATAAGTATGTCTTTAGCCTAGACTTAAGACTTTGGAGAGTGTCTGAATCTCGAACGAAAGGGAGAAGTTTATTCCATAGTTGGGGGGCCATGTATGAGAAAGACTTCCTCCTGCTGTGACTTTTTTAATTCTAGGAACTAAAAGAAGTCCTGCACCCTGTGAACGAAGTAGACGAGTTGGATTGTAAAACTCTAAGAGTTCACTCAGATAATGTGGGGCCAGGCCATGTAGAGCTTTATAAGTTATAAGAAGTTCCTAAAGCCTTAAGAAACTCCATCTGAAAACTTCTTGGATAAACAAGACGTCCTTAAATAGCTTTTATTTTATCGCTTTTTGATGTGACATAAAAATTGTGAAATATCTTTTGAAAATCACTATTAGTCTATAGTTTAAATAATATATGAACTTATAATTGTTATTTGTTTGAATTTTGATCAACTGATATTTTAATCTTTTTCAGAATATTTGAACACAAAAAAGAAATATGCAGGTAGGAATTACTTTTTAGATTTTTTATTTTTATACAGCGCAGCTTACTCTGTGTGTGTGTGTGTGTGTGCGTGTGCGTGTGTGTGTTTACATATTCAGAGACAGCTGTGCAGTTTCAATTAAACAGTTTTCTAGATACACACACTAACTCAGCCACCTTGGAAACATGAAAGACACACACACACACACACACACACACACACACACACACACACACACATACACACACACACTATCAGTGTCTCCAGAAAAATTAAATGTTTAATCCACTGAATCATTTCCTGGTTTTTGTTGAGCATTATAAGCATCACATTGTGTTTCTGGCAGTGGATGTGACTCTGGATCCTGATACAGCTCATCCTTACCTTATCCTGTCTGAAGATGGAAAACAAGTGAAATGTGGAAACGAACGACAGAATCTCCCTGATACAGAAAAAAGATTTGATTACAGTTTAGTGGTTCTGGGTAAGCAGGGTTGCTCCTCAGGGAGATTTTACTATGAGGTTCAGGTCAGTGGGAAGCCTATGTGGGATTTAGGAGTGGCCACAGAGTCCATTAGGAGGAAGGACTACACTACACTACGTCCTCAAAATGGAATCTGGAATGTGTCTCTGAGGAATGGAAATGAGTATGGGACTCTTGCTGATCCCTCCGTTCCCCTCAGCCTGAAACAGAAGGTGGAGAAGGTGGGAGTGTTTGTGGATTGTGAGGAGGGTATGGTCTCCTTTTATGATGTGGAGAACAGATCTCATATCTACTCTTACACTCATCAGTATTTCACTGAGAAACTCTATCCATTCTTCAGTCCAAGTACTAATGATGGAGGTAAAAACTCAGCACCACTGATCATCTTACCTGTTAATCATAGAGGAGAAATACCTGTTTAGATCTTCTTCCTCATCGTCATTGTCATCATCATTATCATCATCATCATCAGACACTAGTTAGCTTTAGCGTTAACTCTTAGCTTATTCTTTGCACTTAATCTTTTAGCCTCATCTTTGCTCTTAGCTTCTGAGCTTGTGTTAATACTTAGCCCTGTGCTAGCAATTAGCCTTTTATCTATTGCTAACATATCATTTGCTTGGTAGCCTTGGGCTCATGTTAGCACTTAGCAATTTGATAACCATTAGCTCCCATATAACCCTTAGCCTCTTGTTAGTTCTTAGCGTCATTGTAGCATTTAGATGTTTGTTAGCCTTTAGCTTTAACCTTTTGTTTAAGTTCTTAGCCAACTGCTGGCACTTAGCTTTTTTCAGCACTTAGCAGCAAGCTCCCTGTTAGACCCTATTAGCTCTTTTAGTCTCATGCTAGCCCTTCTTGTGGGTGAATCCCATTTCAGGGGCTGCGTCCTTCAATGGCTGCATTTGAAGACCGATTGCGTCATAGCGCCGCGCCTAGGCTGTCCCATTCCGATGTATCCTTTGTATGCGGTTGACAAATGCAGCCTTCTTTTCCCTGAAAACGAAGGATACATCTGATGTATCCTTCACGACCTACCATATCCCGAGGTGCATTGCGCCTGAGAGGAACTTAGGAATATCGGAACGGTTGGCTGAGGAATATATGTTATTTAAATGTAAGAATTTAAAAACTCGAACAGGTAAATGTTAAAAAAGCAAAAGCGCAACATTTTTTGTTTTGTTTTAGGGAGCAAGGAGCAAACGGAGACCTTTATTAAACTGCTTGAGGGAAAATGAATGCCAGCGCCTGCAGTGAAGCGTTTCCTCCAATATATGAAAAACCAAAAACAGCATATAAACTAAACTCAAAATTTCTGGCTCCATTGTTATAACGATTATTGCTGTTTTGTGATACGGTGTGGGCGGGTGGTTCTGTGACGCAAACAGGAAATCCAATGCAGAGTAGACAGTCTCATTTCGGTTTGGTCTTCGTCACGGTCTACCCAGCCTTCCAAGCACACACCTTCATAGACCGTGTAGACCGCATCCTTCGAAGGATGCAGCCCCTGAAATGGGATTCACCCAATCTCTTAGCACTTTGACATGTGTTAGCCTTTGTTAACACTTAGGTCATTGTTAGCTATTAGCCTTTAACCGTTGTTATCCCTTAGCCTCTTGCTTGCACTTCGCCTTTTGTTAGCCCTAACTCATGTTAGTGCTTAGCACTTTTCTAGCACATAGCTTCCCATTAGCACTTACACGTTTGTTAGCTATTTGTTAGCATTTAGCCTATTTTTAAACATTGGCTTCTTTGTAGCACTTAACCTTTTGTTAGTATTTAGCCTGTGTTAACACTTCATGCTTTAATAGCACATAGCTCCCTGTTAGCTCTTAGCTTCTAGTTAGTGTGTCATTTATTTTTCAGTCCCTTAATTACTTGTTAGCCCTTAACACTTTGTTAGCATTTAGCTCATTGTTAACTCTTATGCACTAATATTCACTTAGCCATTGTTAGCGTTTAGCTTGTGTTAGTACTTACCATATTACTAACAGCTACCATTTAAACAGTTGTTATGCCTTTGCATTTTGCCAGCATTTAGTCTTTGAAAGCTGTAACTCATGTTAGCATTTAGCATTTCTAGCTTCCTATTATCTTAGCCTTTTGTTACTTTATTGCATTTGTTAGTACTTAGTACTAGCAACTAGCTTCTTATTAGCTCTTAGACTCTTGGTAGCAGTGAGTCTTTTTTAAATTAAAAATTGATTAGTTTTTCTCAGCTCTTAGCCTCTTGTTAGCACTTTGTTTGTATTTAAGCCAACTGGTATATTTTAACTTGTTCTTTTAACTTAGTTTTGGCTACTCTATTGTTAAGCCTTGGCAATTGGTTAGCAATTAGCCATTGTTAACTTTTACTTAGAAAATTGCTACCACTTAGCTCCTTATTAGTTCATAGCCTCTTGTTAGCACTTAGCATTTAGCCCATTGTTATTGATTAGCCTCATGCTAGCACTTTCTTATCTTAAACTCCTGTTAGAACTTTTTAGGAATTTTGTAATGCTCAGCTACCTATTAGCTGTTAGCTGCTTGTTGGTTCTTAGCCTTTTGCTAATGCATAATAAGCATCTTTATTGAGATTCCCAAGTGGTAATGACCAAATTTTTGGGGCTGAGGACTTTCTCTACGACTCTCCACTAAATTCTGCTCCTTCAGAAACGTTTGGTTTTGTTAGAATTCCAACCCGTTCAGATTTACAGATGGCCTCTGCTCCTTTATTCAGGAAGCTTCAGATTCTTACTCTTTATGATGCTCATCTTTTTCTGATGTGTGTTTGTATTTATAAGATATTATTCAAATATTATTGAGGTTCATTCAAACTCAGCTCATCAGTAGAGGTCCATTTTCAGTAAGATTTGGGGGAACTAAAATATGGAATGAGTTTTCATATTTGGTTAAAAATGTTCTACTATAAAACAGTTTCTACGATAAAAGATTATTTAAAACAGTTTCTACTTTAAAAGATCATTCAACAACCATGTTGTAACTATTCTTTCTTATGTATTGCATATCTGTATGATTTGTTATATACACAACACACACATTTATAAATGCAGATGTTTTGGCTGTTTGTGTTATGTTAATATGTGTTATGGTAATTTGTTGATTTTATTTATGTTTTGTATGGTTTTGCATTTCAATAATATTGTGAAATGTTATACTTATTCTTACTTATTTAGGTTGAGGTTTTATTTAACCCTGTTTAGATTTTTTGTCTCTCCCTGCACTGTATTTTATACATATTTTTTAAATTTTGTATGATTACTTTATACTGTGCAAATAAACTAAATTAAAACTAAACTTTATTCAGCCATTAGCCACTTATTAGCCCTTAACACTGTTAGCAGTTAGCTCTTTTGTTAGCCTTTAGCTTGTGTTAGCACTTAGCTCTATGATAGTCAGTAGTAATTTATTAACAAATCATTAGAATGTGTTAGCTTTTAGTCTCTTGCTATCCCTTAACCACTTGTTAGCCTTTAACTTGTGTTATCCATTAGCACGTTGTTAGCACTTAGCTCCTTGTTCAAAGTCAAAGTGAGCTTTATTGTCATTCAGACTATACAGCATCAAGTGTACATCTGAACGAAAATGCATTTCTCCAGTCTCCAATGTGCAAGAATAACAAGAGTATACAAAAGACATGAGACATACAAGTACACTCACATATGTACAGTGGGGCAAAAAAGTATTTAGTCAGCCACTGATTGTGTAAGTTCTCCTGCTTAGAAAGATGAGAGAGGTCTGTAATTTTCATCATACAGTGGTGCTTAAAAGTTCGTAACCCTTTAGAATTTTCTATATTTCTGCATAAATATGACCCAAAACACCATTTGATTTTCACATAAGTCCTAAAAGTAGATAAAGAGAACCCAGTTAAACAAATGAGACAAAAATATTATACTTGGTCATTTATTTAATGAGGAAAATTAGTTATATAATTATATTAGTCAGTGGCAAAAGTATGTGACCCTCTAGGATTAGCAGTTGATTTGAAGGTGAAATGAGAGTCAGGTGTTTTCATTCAATGGGATGACAATCAGGTGTGAGTGGGCACCCTGTTTTATTTAAAGAACAGGGATCTATCAAAGTCTGCTCTTCACAACACGTTTGTGGAAGTGTATCATGGCACGAACAAGGGAGATTTCTGAGGAGCTCAGGACAAGAGTTGTTGATGCTCATCAGGCTGGAAAAGGTTACATAACCATCTTTAGAGTTTGGACTCCACCAATCCACAGTCAGACAGATTGTGTACAAATGGAGGAATTCAAGACCACTGTTACCCTCCCCAGGAGTGGCCGACCAACAAAGATCACTCCAAAAGCAAGGTGTGTAATAGTTGGCGAGGTCACAAAGGACCCCAGGGTAACTTCTAAGCAACTGAAGGCCTCTCTCACATTGGCTAATGTTAGTGTTCATGAGTCCACCATCAGAAGAACACTGAACACCAATGGTGTGCATGGCAGGGTTGTTAGGAGAAAGCCACTGCTCTCCAAAAAGAAGATTGCTGCTCATCTGAAGTTTGCTAAAGATCACGTGGACGAGTCAGAAGGCTATTGGAAGAATGTTTTGTGGACAGATGAGACCAAAATAGTTTAAAGGAAAGTTTGGTTTAAAGGAAAAGCGTTAAGTTTGGAGAAAGACAAACTCTGCATTCCAGCATAAGAACCTTATCCCATCTGTGAAACATGGTGGTGGTAGTGTCATGGTTTGGGCCTGTTTTGCTCCATCTGGGCAGAACGGCTTGCCATCATTGATGGAACAATGAATTCTGAATTACAGTGGTGCTTGAAAATTTGAGAATCCTTTAGAATGTTCTATATTTCTGCATAAATATTACCTAATATCAGGGGTCACCCTTTGGCCGCTAGTGGCCAGTATTTGACCCTACATGGCGGCGTGAGCACCTGCAGCGTGATCACGCAATCGTCAGCCCTTACCGGACTTTAATTATGTTAGTCGCGACACCTTTTCTTGAGCCTTTATAAACACACTTTTGGGATCACACAGTATGTCATCATTCCATTGCCTTAGCAGCTTGTTGCCACACTACACGCAGACGCTGCACCCGCCTTCATTCGGCGTTTATTGTACTTGGTGTTTTGCTTTTGTTGAGGGCTAAAGGTACGTCTGTGGGTTTGAAGACCTCCAGATGGGAGGCAATCAGGTGATTGCCCGGTAAGTTAGGGCCTTAGATTTTAGTTTAGGGAAATTTTTCGTTTATTTTCTGTTCATTTTTACCGGCCTTCTAGCTGCTCCTTTTCTCTCACTCACGCCATCGCCCCCCTCCTTCTCCTTCGGGATTGGGGAATTTATATTCCCCTTGTGATCGCGTGTTTGAAAGGATGCTGAGCTCTTTCAGAGTCTCGTTCTTTCATCCCCGTTTCCGTGTCACACTTTAACGGGCGTTTTTTTGTATATTTTTGTGGCACGCTTTAGCGGACGTTCTGCTTGGGCTTCCAGCGCTTTGCGCATGTGCGGACTCATACGCTGTTAGTGCAGCGGAGCCACATTGTAAGCTTACTTCTGAGTAGCAGCGCTGTACGCTTACGGCATGGGTTTTCTTTATCAATTTAGTTTCGCTTTCTTTTAGTTTATTCTTTCGTTTCTTTTTGTTATTTATATTTTGGTTCATTATTTCCATCTGGAGCTAACTGTGATTGGGTCCCAAATCCCTTTTTCTTTTATTTTACACGTTCGTTTTTTGTTTTAATATGGCAAACACCTACAACATCAATAGATTTTCACACAACTCCTAAAAGTAGATAAAGAGAACCCAGTTAAACAAATGAGACAAAAATATTATACTTGGTCATTTATTTATTGAGGAAAATGATCCAATATTACATATTAGTGAGTGGCAAAAGTATGTGACAATTTGCTTTCAGTATCTGGTGTGACCCCCCTGTGCAGCAGTAACTGCAGCTAAACGTTTCCTGTAGCTGTTGATCAGTCCTGCACACCGGCTTGGAGGAATTTTAGCCCATTCCTCCGTACAGAACAGCTTCAGCTCTGGGATGTTGGTGGGTTTCCTCACATTAGCTGCTCACTTCAGGCCCTTCCACAACATTTCGATTGGATTAAGGTCAGGACTTTGACTTGGCCAATCCAAAACATGAACTTTATTTTTCTGTAACCATTCTTTGGTAGAACGGCTTGTGTGTGTAGGGTCGCTGTCTTGCTGCATGACCCACCTTCTCTTGAGATTCAGTTCATGGACAGATGTCCTGACATTTTCCTTTAGAATTCCCTGATATCATTCAGAATTCATTGTTCTATCAATGACGGCAAGCCATCCTGGCCCAGATGCAGCAAAACAGGCCCAAACCATGATACTACCATCACCATGTTTCACAGATGGGATAAGGTTCTTATGCTGGAATGCAGGGTTTTTCCTTTCTCTTTTAAACTAAAACCTTCTATTTTGGTCTCATCTGTCCACAAAACATTCTTCCAATAGCCTTCTGGCTTGTCCACGTGATCTTTAGCAAACTGCAGATGAGCAGCAATGTTCTTTTTGGAGAGCAGTGGCTTTTCCCTTTTAACCCTGCCATGCACACCATTTGTTGTTCAGTGTTCTTCTGATGATGGACTCATGAACATTAACATTAGCCAATGTGAGAGAGGCCTTCAGTTGCTTAGAAGTTACCCTGGGGTCCTTTGTGACCTCACCAACTATTCGGTCGTCTAATCGTCTTGAATTTCCTCCATTTGTACACAATCTGTCTGACTGTGCATTGGTGGAGTCCAAACTCTTTAGAGATGGTTTTGTAACCTTTTCCAACCTGATGAGTATCAACAACTCTTTTTCTGAGCTCCTCAGAAATCTCCTTTGTTCGTGTCATGATACACTTCCACAAACATGTGTTGTTTAGGTCATATTTATGCAGAAATTTAGAAAATTCTAAAGGGTTCACAAACTTTCACGCGCCACTGTATATACACATATATAGCATCAACCCAAAAAACCTGCTTGCCAAGCTAGCCACATAACAGTTAAATGTGCTTTGATTATAACTTGCATGTCTGAAAATGCCATGAAAACACAAATGTGTGTCTTTAAATTTTGTTGAAGGTGTTGTTTGTTCGTCTTAAACCTGCTTCCCATGTTATGTGATGCCAATTTATGCGATAAATTTTTTTGCTTCCAAGCTGGAAAGCTGAAAAATTGCACTCCGTTTGAAATATGTCTCCCACGCCGATCGATAACGCAGCAAACATTAACCATTTCATCGTGTTTTGAAGCAGGATAACACCACTGCAATGCATACAATATACTTCCACTACCGTATCAGCCTTCGTGTCCTAAAGTCCCACAGTCCTTTGCGTAGGTGACATCATGTTCCCATTCTCTATAAAAGCCACCATTTTTGTAGTTATTTTAATCATCGTAATTTGTATAAACCTTGATTATTTTACTGGAGTTGTATTTCACTGTGAGTGAGACGTGCACTCTTTCTCTGCTTCTCTGTTTCCCAAATAACGGAGCTGTATATTAGCGCAGCTTCAAAGGTTGTACAGATGAGAATAAACTGCGCATGTGCAAACAGTGTAGCCAAGGACCAATCACTCATCTGTTCTTTGATCCTCCCATATGATAAGCTGGTTGACATCTCAGAGCTTTTGAATAGGCTATATGCACAAACTTCGTCCGGATTTCACTCCGCTTGCTAGCTTTCTTCAAAACGGGAAGTTAGCCATTTTACAACCTGTCGGCAGTTACTGTGAGCTTTAAAACTGAGTATTCCGTGATATAATCCGACATGGCTTGCTCTTCGGCCGGCGAGAGAGGGTATAGACGGGACTTGGGTAGCGGTGCGCCCGGGACGAGGTCGATGGCACAGTCGTACGAGCGATGCGGAGGAAGAGGAGGAGGCGAGCTGGACGCGAAGATGGAGGCCAGGTCTCTGTATTGGTCGGGCACGTTGTCCGGTAAGGGTACGGAATCCGAGAGAGGAAGTGTGTTGACCTGCAGAGCGAGACGGAGCAGACAATGGTCCTGGCACCACGGGGACCAGCGGGTGAGTTCACGGGCGGACCACGAGATGAGTGGATCGTGGCGGCGAAGCCAGGGAAGCCCTAGGATGACTGGATAGGTGAGGGAGTCCAAGGGAAGCAGAAAGATGGACTCCTGGTGGGTGGCGCCGGTGAGCAGGCAGAGAGGAGCGGTGGTGCGGGTGAGCAGTCCTGGTCCGAGCGGACGGCCATCGGCCGCCGTGATCCGACGTCCAGCTGTAAGCATAACACAGGGGATCTTCCATTCGGTGACAAGAGGGGCGGCGATGAAGTTCCCCTGAGCGCCGGAGTCGATCAACGCTGTGAGAGAAACGTCAGTGTGAGCGAGTCGCAGGAGCACAGGTAGCGTAAACGAAGAGTCAAGACAGAATCGACTCACCCGAGGTGAACGTGCCTGGTCCCTGGCAGTGAGTGGAGCGAGGTCACAGGCAGGACGGAGATGGCAATCAGAACCGCAATAACAGCAGAGACCCTGCTCGAAGCGGCGGCGGCGTTCCTCGGAGGACAGATGTGTGCGGGCGATCTCCATGAGCTCAGCCGGAGGCGAGGGATCACAAGAGGCAGAAAGAGAGGCCCGTGGAGCGGGACGAGGTGCGGAGGTCATCCGGGGAGCGA